>PVKC010031318.1:0-14556 GCA_004027635.1 Crocidura indochinensis
AAAAAAAAAAAAAAAAAAAAAAAAAAAAAAAAAAAAAAAAAGTTGAAAATTTCAAAAATTATTAGCTGGTCATGAAAAAGAATTTGAATCAAACAGAATATACATAAATCAATAAAAACTGAATATAAAAAGAAAATAGTTCCTTACTCTAAAAATCAATATAATATCCTACTAGCAAACCTAAATTAATTATTTTGGATATTAATAGTTACTGTAGTTAGTGGAAAAATATACAAACCTATATACACAGTCATCTGGAATTTACAAAGATTCATTAATGCATAGAAATATTGTATACAAAACACATTCTCTATGATATGTGCAACATTCACCAATAGATACTTCCTGAAAAAAAAAAAGAATAAACAAACAATATGGCTATCTGGGGACTAATTTCTAGACAGTAAGAGAAGCAAAAATAAATGTCCTAATTTTATGGTTGCTTTATAAGTTCAAAGGAAGTTATGGGGATCAATATCTCTAACTATTTGGTTCTTGGTAAAGTTTAAATCATACCAGAGTTACAAAATTTATATTTTATATTAAAACATGCAATTATATTTTGCTCACCAATAAATTAGAAAATTTAGTTCAAGCTATGGTACCTATAAAGTAGTTTATATATTTGATGTATATTTTATCAAGAGAGTAAAGTATATATACAGCTGTACTTTACTAGTTGAAAAATGGTATTTTTTTCACATTATTAATAAATACTAAGTTTGTTTCACCCCAAAAATTCTTATTATATTTTATTTTATTTTAGTTCCCTTCAAATATAAATTATTTCCTTTTCGGTACTAAACCTACTGAATATCCATAAATAGACTTGGCTCTGAGTACATTTTCCAGTATTTTCCAATATATTATCTTTTATCACTGATAAATATAGTAGCTGGTCACTTGCAGAATAGTGAACTCAGATCTCTCCTTAATACCATGCACAAAGGTAAAATCAAAATGGATTAAAAACCTTGATATCAGGTTTAAAATCATAAGATATATAGAAGAACATGTAAGCAATAAACTCAATGACATCAGACTAAAGACATTTTCTTTTTTTGTTTGCTTGTTTGGTTTTTGGGCCACACCCGGCGGTGCTCAGGGGTTACTCCTGGCTGTCTGCTCAGAAATAGCTCCTGGCAGGCATGGGGGACCATATGGGACACCGGGATTCGAACCAATCACCTTTGGTCCTAGATCGGTCGCTTGCAAGGCAAACGCCGCTGTGCTATCTCTCTGGGCTCTAACGACATTTTCAAATTTGAAATGCCACTACCCATGTTAGTGGAAGCAAAAGTAAACAAATGGGACTACATTAAACTGAGAAGCTTCTGCACTTCAAAGAAAACAATGAATAGGATACAAAGGCTACCTGTGGAATGGAAGAAATTATTCACCCAATACCCATATGTTAAGGGGTTAATATCTAAGACACACAGGTACTGACAGAACTTAACATACATACACACACACACACACACACACACACACACACAAATCTAACCCTATCCAAAAATGGGTAGAAATGGGTATCATCTCACACCACAGAGAACTAGTACATACCACAAAGCAAAACAAAACAAAACATATCAGAGCTGACTGAAATGGATAGGAGAAGAAAGGACTCTCACTCATTGCTGGTGGAGATGTTGACTAGTCCAGCCTTCCTTGAAAGCAATATTGATATTCCTCAAAAGAAAAAAAAAAGGAAAGTGGACTTCCATATGATACTCTCATAGAGATATACGCGAGGAAAAACAAGCAAACAAACAAAAAACCAAACACAATACAAAAATGCCCTTTGCAGCCCTATGTTCACTGAAGCACTATTTATAATAGTCAGATTCTGGGGGGAAAAATTTAGGTGCCTGACACTAGATGAGTGGCTAAAGAATCTGTGGATATATACACAGTGAAATTGTTCCAACACCATTTGTTTTTGGTTTTGGTTTTTGGGCCACACCCGGCAGTGCTCAAGGGTTACTCCTGGTTGTCTGCTCAGAAATAGCTCCTGGCAGGCACGGGGGACCATATGGGACACCGGAATTTGAACTAACCACCTTTGGTCCTGGATCGACTGCTTGCAAGGCAAACGCCGCTGTGCTATCTCTCCAGGCCCCCAACACCATTTGTTAAAGAGACTATCTTTGTTCCATTTCAAATTCTTGGTTCCTTTGTCAAAGATTAGTTGACTGTATAGTTGGGGATATTTCACTGGATATTTTAGTCTGATCCATTGGTCTGAAACTGTCTTTGTTCCAATTCTATGCTGTTTTGATCACTATGCTTTGTAGTAGAGTTTTCAAGTTAGGTTAAGTGATGATTCTTATTTTTTAAATATGAATTTTGCTATCCTATGTCTTTTATGGTTCCGTACACTTTATGATTTATTGCTCTAAGTCTTGAAGAATGGTGTCTTAATTTGAATGGGATTGCATTGAATCTATATAGTAGTTTAGGTAAGATGGTTATTTTGATTATATTGATTCTTCCAACCCATGTGCATAAATTTTTTTCCATTTCCTACGGATCTCTCTCTCAATTTTTTCTGAAGAGTTTTGTAATTTTCATGGTATAAGTCTTTTACCTCTCTTGTTAGGTTGATTCCTAGGTACTTGAAAGTTTTAGACCAGGGATCTCAAACTCAATTTACCTGGGGGCCGCAGGAGGCAAAATCGGGGTGATCCTTGAGTGCAAAGTCAGTAGTAAGCCTTGAACATTGGGGGGTGTGATCCAAACAACTAAAACAAAACAAAACAAAAAAAGATTCCTCTAGGGCAGGACCACAAAATGTTGTACGGAGGGCCGGAAATGGCCCATGGGCCACGAGTTTGAGACCCCTGTTTTAGACAGTATTTATATGGGATAGTCTTTTGATCTCTTTCTCCTCTGAGTTGTTATTTGTATATAGGAATGTAACTGTCTTTTGAGTATTGACTTTATAGCCAGCCACTTTGTTGTACTGCTTTATTGTTTTTTAGGAGGTTTTCTGTGGACTCTTTGGGGTTTTCAATGAATAACATCATATCATCTGCAAATAGAGATATTTTGACTTACTCTTTTCCAATTTGGATTCCTTTGATTTCCTTCTCTTGTTTGATGGCTATTGTTAGGACTTTCTTTTTTGGGGGAAGGGGTTTCTGTCACACCTGGCGGTGCTCAGTGATTATTCCTGACTCTATTCTATACATGGATATATGTGGAATCTATTATGCTGAGTGAAATCTATTATGCTGAGTGAAATAAGTTAGAAGGAGAGAGATAGACACAGAATAGTCTCACTCATCTATGGGTTTTAAGGGGAAAAAAAAGACATTAGGCAATAACTCTCAGAGACAAAAGAGAGGAGGGCTGGAAGGCCCAGCTCATGACATGAAGCTCACCACAAAGAGTGGTGAGTGCAGTTAGAGAAATAACTACACTGACAACTATAATAACAATATGATTGAGTGAAGGAAGTAGAAAGCCTGTCTCAAGTACAGGGGTGGGGTGGGGGAGGAGGGAGATTTGGGACATGGGTGATGGGAATGTTGCACTGGTGAAGGGGAGTGTTCTTTATGACTGAAACCCGACTACAATCATATTTGTAATAAGGTGTTTAAATAAAGATATTAATAAGAAAAAAGAAGCCACTACTGAAGGCTCAGGGGTCCATCTGGGGTTGGCCGCGTGCAAGACAAATACCCCGCTGCTGTGCTATTGCTCCAGCCCTCATATTGCTAGGACCTCTAATACTGTGTTGAATAAGAATGGATACAGTGGACAATCTTGCCTAGTGCCTGACTTTATGAAAATACTTTCAGTTTTTTGCTGTTAAGGATAATATTGGCTATGGGTTTCTTATAGATAATTGTTACTATCTTGAGGAAGTTTCCTCCCAACCCTATTTTTCTGAGGGTTTTCATTATGAATGGGTATAAGATTTTATCAAATGCCTTCTCTGCAATGATTGATATGATCATGATGCTTTTGTCCTTCTTGTTTGATGTGATGTATGATGATGATTGATTTGTATATGTTGAAACATTTTTGTATTCCTGGGATGAAACCCACTTTCATGATGTATTATCTTTTTGATGTGTTGTTGGATTCTATTTGCTACGATTTTGCTAAGGATTTTTGCATCCATGTTCATAGAGAGATTGGCCTGTTGCTTTCTTTCTTGGAGGTATGTCTGTCAGTTTTGAGAATGAGCATGATAAAATGAGCTTTATAAAATGTTTTATGATGGGTTCCTGTCTTTGCTATTTTAGAAGAGTCTAAGGATCAATGGTAGTAATTCTCTGAATGCTAGATAAAATTCACCTGTAAACCCATCTCGTCCTGAACTTTTTTATTCTTGGGGAGTTTCTTAATTACTGTTTATTTTCCTTACATGTGATTGACCTGTTTAAGATTTCTACTTCCTCCTGATTAAGTATCGGGAAGTGATATTTTTTCAGAAATATATCCATTTCTTCTGGGTTTTATTACTTAACTAAGTACATTTGTTCCAGAGCAGCTAAATTCTACTAACTGTGTGACTGTCTAAATACTCTTGCTCCCTGAGAATAAAAGGTGGTAGTCATCATCATCTCACTGCAGTGGCTCTGCTCAAGAAGGCCTTCCTTTGGACACCTCTGACCCATTTTCCACCCTGCCTAGAGCGAGATCTGGAACTTGCTGAGGACTGAACATCCCTGGCCTACATCCATTACATCAATAACAGAATATACATTTTAAAAAGATAAGTTCAGGGTCCAGAGCAATAGTATGATGGGCAGGAGGACACTTGCCTTGTATACAACACACCCAAATTCAAACCCTGATATCCTATATGATCCCTTGAGATGACATCTGTGATACCTGATGGAATCACAGGTATAACAGGGAATGGGCTTCCAGCAAGGAATTCCTGAAAAGTAGTAGATTCTGTGCATCGCATGTGAAGCTAATGTATGCCTGCACCTCTCTCATTCCTCAAGAAATGGCTCCTGGAGAAATGAAGTTGCTAGATCAGACTTCGGTGCCTGGGAGTCTGCGGGTCCCACCATAGGCCAGATCTTCAAGGTCTCTTGTGTAGTGTTTAGCAGGGGTCTCAAACTCAATTTACTGGGGGCCGCAGGAGGCAAAGTCGGGGTGATCCTTGAGTGCAAAGTCAGTAGTAAGCCTTGAACATTGTGGGGTGTGACCCAAACAACTAAAACAAAACAAAACAAAAAGGATTCCTCTAGGGCAGGGCCACAAAATGTTGTACGGAGGGCCACAAAGGGCCCGCGGGCCGCGAATTTGAGACCCCTAGATTCAGCCTGCTAAATGTCTCTCTGGGGCTAGCTTTGAAGAGGGACCTGTGGGCATGATTGAAATGCCATGACACTAAGTATCATTTTATTTTTTATTTGATCATAATATATTTATTTCCAAACAAGTGAAATCAAAGTTATTGAAAAAAATAAAGAAAAAGAAAAGGAGAAAGAGGGGCCGGGCGGTGGCGCTGTAGGTAAGGTGCCTGCCTTGCCTGCACTAACCTAGGATGGACTGCGGTTCGATCCCCCGGTTCCCCATATGGTCCCCTGTGCCTGCCAGGAGCAACTTCTGAGCGAATAGCCAGGAGTAACCCCTGAGCATAACCGGTGTGGCCCAAAAAACCAAAAAAAAAAAAAAAAAAAAAAAAAAAAAAAAAAAAAAAAAAAAAAAAAAAAAAAAAAAAAAAAAGAAAGAAAGAAAGAAAAGGAGAAAGAAAGTTTAAAAGAAAAGAAAATAAAGTATGGTGGCAAGCACATTTGTGAAAATTTTTTTGTACTCCAATGAAGTCATTAATACAATAGCAGAAGGTTTAGTAAGCTCTTTTTAGTTACCCATTCTGTTAAACTGGTATGTTCCTATAGGGATGACAGCATCAAACTAATGAAATTGCCCAGAAATTCACAGCACTATTACTATTTAGGAGTGTACCTAGCTACCAGGGTTCCTGGAAGAAGGAAGATACTGTGGGGAGGTGCCCGCACTCACCCCCAAAAGCCCTGGTGATATCATCTCAAGAAGCACCATGTCTGAAGTTTGGTCAGATTGGTGTCCCCAAAAGGAATTGTAGTGGGTCAATGAAAAGGCAGAACCATCAGGAAAATGGTGATTGTGGATGCTGGAGGCAGCAAGCATGGCTTTGGCAGGGCAGGGGTTTAGCCTACCCTGTCCTCCTGAGATGGTCAGCTTTCTGCTGCCTGGGCTGGTGTACCCATAATCTTTCCTGGCTTGATTCACATCTCATTTGAGAAGAGAGTGAGTCTATGGAGCTGGCCTACTGACTCTTATTTATTCCACAATTAGAAACCAGGCTCATCACCCATGTGCCTGATGTAATGGATGTCATTGTGGACTAAGTATTGCACTAAAAGAAATCCACCCTAGTGGGTTGGAAAGAGTTCAGTGAATAAGGTGCTTGCCTTGACCTGGGTTGGATCCCTGATATCACATGCAGTCTACTGAACCCGGCCAAGATTTATTCCTGAGTGTAGAGTCAGGAATAAGCCCTAAGCACTGCCAGATGTGGCTCCAAAATAGGAAAAAGAGAAAGAAATAAAATAAAAAATCACTACTTTCCTACTTCAGCTTTAGCATTCTGCATAAGTTAAGTGCAGCATCTCTCCTGCAAAGAACTGATTGAAATGCAATACCTTTCTTCTTTGTGTGGAGGGGAATGTTCTTTATGCATTATGCATTTTATGTGATTATGGTTTCACTTTTGGAGAGCCAACAAGTGATACCTGCATACTTCAAGCATATTTAGTCATGCTAAATAATTGATTACATCTTTTATTTATAAGAACTTACTGACTGGAACTTAGACCTAAACTGCCAATGCCTCTTTTCTGCTGGATTTCTACTTTCTGGCATGAAATCCCAAAACTCACCTACAGATTTCAATCTTTGAAAGCTTTTAGGCTGGTACTCAGGTGTGATCTTGTATTCCAGACAGGTTGTTGGCCTGAAGCCAACAATCTCTAGTCCTGGCTTCTTCCCACCGTCATAGAGTTCATGTTTGCCTAGGCTGTAAATGCTCAGGGAAATTCACTTCCAAGTTTGGAGTCTCAGGAGCCACCAGATCTTCAGTGATTAGCAGTGAGGAATTTTCTGGACCTGGTTAAATGTCAACTATCAGCCCACCTAGTTTGTATGAGTGGGAAGATAATGTAGGCAAAGAGAAAAGTGGGCCATTGGGGCACAGGGGACCACCAAAGAGAAACTGTCTGTTTTAAGAGTGTTCTTGGGAAAATGTGACCAGGCAGAGAAAATGGGACTAGCAGTTAGTGATATAATCAAAATATTGCTGCCCTCCCTCTCATTTCCATTTTAGTTTTTATCTCATAACGAAAGGTATATGAGAGAATTCTGTAGGCCTGTGATTTCTACTTTTTTTGTGGGGGAGGGCACAGCCAGTGGTGGTCAGGAGTTACTCTATGCTCCGAAATCGCTCTTGGCCGGCTTGGGGGACCATATGGGATGCCAGGATTTGAACCACCATCCTTCTGCATGAAAGGCAAATGTCTTACCTCCATGCTATCTCTCTAGTCCCTGTGATTTCTACTCTTAGGAAATAATGCTCTGTCCTTCTCAATACTAACTTGGTTCAAATCAGAAATAAGAACAACTGTATAGTGATGATACCACCCGTTGGGTGATGGAATGATGGAGTGGGCCAAGGTTGCCTTGAGTGCAATTAAGGGGTGCTTTTTGTTGTTTTATTTTAAAAGAAGTTTTTTCATAATTTATTAATTTTTCTGGGCAGTTCTGGCAAATCTGGACACCAGTGCTCTCCACTAATGATTTTCTTTTCTTCTTCTTTTAGTTCTTTCTTGGTTTCTGAGTTCAATCCCCTTTGCATGACCTTCATGCCGAGCAGGTTCTAGGACAGATTTGTTTTGTGCTTGGCTGCCATGCTGGCATCTGCCTGGAGCTACACTGCCGTGCATAATTTTACTTTTGAAGAATAAGAGCACATTTTGGTGAGCTGGAGAGATAGTACAGGCGATTTTCCTTGTAGATTTGCCCTACATCCAGCCAAACCCCGTTGAATCTTCAGCACCACTTATGCCACTCCTGTTCCTCCAGTTTCACCAGGAGTGATCCCTGAGCATGGTCATGAGTAAACCCTGAACACAAGTGGGTTTGACCTCCCCCAAATCAAAACAAAACAGGAACATTTCGGGGTTGGGGAGATGGTTCAAAGGACTTGAGGGCTCGCTTTGCATGTCAGAAGTTCAGGTTTTATCCTCAGCACTGCATGGTCCCTGAGCATCCTGGGTATGGCACCCAAACAAAACCCATTAAACCTTTTAAAAAGGCTTTTTGTTATTAAGCATAATCCTTCCTGCACCCCACCTTCTGACTCTCTCCTACAGTATTCCGTTATTTTTATCCTTTTCTCCAGAGATTTGCCCCTGTGAATGCAAATTCATTTCTTGCAGCAATCATATATATGCATTTTCTCCAGCAGAGTTGGGGTGGGCTTGCAGCCGCTTGATCGCTTTCCCAGTCTCTGCTGAGGAGAGAACGTCCCAGCATCACCAGCAGGGGGTGCCCTGAGCTGGTGATTGACTTCCCAGCCCTCGCGCGATGCAGGGGACTCGTCAGTCCCTCCTTGCACCAGTAGGCTTATACAACGGACTTCAAGAATGTGTTGCAACTTTAAAAACAGAGGGACGAATATATACCAAAGAGGAACCGCAGACAAGAGAGGCAAATTATTGGTGAACGTGGAGCTGAAATATGGAATTCTTGACTTCCAAAAGCTGTGTTTGCTGATAGAACCTGGGCTTTTGTGCTCAGAGCATGCACTGCAGCCCTTTGAACCATCTCTCAGGTTTCTTAAGACCATCTTAACATTGATTTCTTCTTTTTTTCTGAGTTTGGTTCAGTAGTTGTACCATGCTCTGAGGTCACAATCAGTAAGTGCTGCCTTATCAGAAAGGCACAATTTTTATCAGAAAGTCAAGTACAGCCCACGATTCCACCCACACCTTCAGTAGCTCAAGACACAACACAGAATCATTGCAAGATGCATTCAGTGCCATAAGGAACAGAAGAACTTGAAAATTAGGTTCCCTTCAGGAAAATGTATAAGGAGATTACTGTGTGCAGCCACCAGTAAACAGGACACCTCTCACCAGAATGGAATTAATGGTGTCCTGCCTGGATGGGTATGTATTGACTTAGCAAAACTTTCATACGCCAGAGAAACTTAGGGGTAAAATTATTCGCAATAAATGAATTGGATGAAAACAAATTAGCCCTCAGGCTGTTTAAGGAATGAACTCAGACCTCTCAAGGGCAGCATAAGTTTCATGGCCATTCATGGTCTTCCAGATCTGAACATGCTGCTCACACAAGAGAATACAGACAGAAAACCAGTTCATGAAAAAAGGATTTTATCTCCTTAGTAATTAGAGGCACTTAAGCACACAATAATACAATGCAGTTAAACAGGTAAAAGTAAATTATAATTACAAAATCAAAATCTGGCAAGGCTTTGGATCAAGCTTGTATTCTCATCCTGACATAAATTAGTACAATATTTTTGGAAAATTGCATGGCACAGTAAAATGAGCCATAAAATATCATGTCCCTTGGCTGGGTAAATGCTTGTTTGAAGTCATACCCTGAAAAAAAAATCATTCAAAGGAAGAAAAATGGGCAGGGTGCAAGGAAGAAGGGGGAGACTAGAAAAAAAAAAAACCCAACTGAATTTGTTAGATGAGGAACGCACTGTGATATAAAATAATCTGAGTATTACAAAAACAGGAAGGTTGAGAAAACTAAATGAAAAATAACTGAACACCAAATCTGTGAATATTGATTGATAAGTTAAAAGTAAAAGCCACATAACAAAGTCAACAAAATAATAGCTTTGTTGCACAACAGGATGAGAAGCAAACTTGATTCTTTTTTTAATTTGTTTTGTTTTTGTTTTTGGGGGGCCACTCCTGACAGACTCAGGGGAATTAGATGAAATGCCAGGGATCACATCTAGGCTGGAAGGGTGCAAAGGAAATGCCTTACTAGCTGTAACATCTCTCTAGTCTGGCCTTGATTTTTCTTTCTTTTTTTATTAATTTTTTTTATTTAAGCACCATGATTACAAACATGATTATAGTTGGGTTACAGTCACAAACAGAACCCCCCCCCCTTCTATTGGTTTGGTGTTTCTCTTTATCTCTTTACAAGATGTAACTGTAACCATGTTTGGGGTTGTGATAGCACAGCGGTAGGGTGTTTATCCTACATGTACTGCCCAGGGTTTAATTACCAGAGTCCTTGAGCAAACACTAGTTGCAATCCAAATGCCAAAAAAATTCCTATTATTTTGGAGTTGCTGGGTCACACACAGCAGTACTCAGGGGTTATTCCTGGCCCTGTTCTCAGGAGTGACACCTAGAGGTGCTCACTCAGGTTTGTGGTACAGAGATGTGAACTAGGATTTGGTGAAACAAGTGTCATCTCTCTGGCCTCAAAGACATCACCTGAAAGGGCCACACTGTACATTATGATTTCTCAGGGCTGAAAGGAGAGAACCCTTACTCCTTCATCCCACAGGGCTTCAGACCAAAGCTGGAGATCCTCAGACCAGTGTCTGGTCATCTTACACAGTCTGGATTTACACCAGAAAGGGATGTGTGATTGATGCACAGGGGCCCTGAGTGTGCAGCAGAAAATTCTGGCTGCCAGCACTGCTGCCCCAGCAGATGTGGAATTCTAATTTTGTAGTTCTCATCCAGAGAGCTATGGACATGGCAGATGCTTGTGGGAACTGGAGGAGGGAGGCGAGGGATTGGCTCTCATCCCCCCTTAAGTCAATCAGATTTTTCACTCTTTGAGGGCTCTTCCTTCTCATCCTGTCTCTTTGTTTCTCAGAGTGGCCTCCTCAGAGAGAAGTCCACCCATTTTGTTACTTGTCTCCTCTTAGCAGCAAAGGTCAGCCTGTTGAAGGTTGTCATTCATTTCCCTCATGTAGCTTGATAGTCTCAGGGCTTCTGTCAGAGAGAAGCTTCCTTTGACTTGGCACAGCTGTTTTTCTTGTTGGTACTTGCCTCAGTCTGAGCAGGGTAGCTCCCTATAGGAGTCTTTGCCACAGAGAAGATGCTTCTCTGGAGCAGACCTAGAAATCGCCGACGTTAGTCAATTCTCAGTCAGCCACAGGTGTCTGTCTCACATCATCTGCTTTGCAGGGAAGAGTGTGCCTATCATGTGCCTGATAGGGTGGGTGTTGGTATAGTGGGTCTTTACCCTATTTAGTATAACTTTTTGTTGGTGCTTGGCAATCATTGAATGGAAGCGCCTTTAGAGTGACGTATCCTTTGGATTGGTCTCTTACCTTACCTGTTCTCCACCCCAGGGTGTGATCTTGACTTTCTCAAAAAAGATCCCTGAATCTCAAAACCGCTTGTAGCTTTGGTTTTTCCATGACTGAGCGAGCTGCTTCTTAGGAGTGGAAGTCTTGCGTGTGGAGGTTCCTGAATCTGTTTTATTCCCTTAACCATGTGTGGATTATTTTCTATCTTGGTGTTTGCTTCTGGACTTGTGTCCCTCTAAATCTCCTGGGATTGAGGCATGAGACTTCAGCTCCAGGTAGGGAGTGGGGAGATGGAGGATTGTTCCTGATAGAGCATGGAGTATGGGGAATGAACTGTGTGCCTGAAGGGGAGTATGAGTTTGAGTATGCAATATGGAAGCTAGAGTATGTGTCTGAGGGACTATGGACCGTGCATTTGCTGTGTCATAGAGAAAAAAGTGGAGTATGTATCTGATAGACTAATAAAATAGGAGATGGACTATGTGCCTAAAGGGATGTGAAACATGAAATATGGGCGATGATGTACCTGGTAGAATATGGAGTATGGGAGAGGGACTATGAGCCTGACACTCCAGGGAGCATCTCTCCTCCCCTCTCAGGGGTGCAGAAGTGTCAGCAGGAGTTTTGCTAGAGAATTTCCTACAGACTCTCATGTGTTTACAGATTATTTTCTTCTTTCTTTTTTCTTTCCCACATTTCTCTGTCCTTTTTCCCTACACAAGTTAGGGATTCTTTAGGTAATGAAGTAGCTAATAGTAAGGTGTGCAATGTACATATTACATGTGCTGACTTCTTTCACCTGTACAATCACTGGAGAAGACTTATGGGGACTGTTCTTAGTCCTATTTTGCTTCTGTGGAAGCTGGTTGAAAAAGCCAAAGTATTTGGCTAGAGAGATGGGACAAAGGGTTGTTGTGTGCATTGTATGTGAGAGAGCCAGGTTTGATCCTCAGCACTGCGTAGTTCCTTGAATCCTGCTAAGCACTGACCTGGGAGTAGCCCCTAAGCACTGCTAGGTTTGGCTTCTAGACCAAAATGTAATTGCTTCTCAGCCTTTTGGCTAAGATAGACCAAAATGCAAAAGCAAGTTGGCCAAGTTTACACACTAGACAATCCAAGATTCCAGTCCAGGCATGGACCCATGTACAGTTCTTGGTCCCAGAGTCATACTGCCTGGTGACAGTGAGCAATGTTTGTTTGTTTGTTTTTGATTTTGGGGTCACACCCGGCAGCGCTCAGGGGTTCTTCCTGGCTTTACGCTCAGAAATTGCTCCTGGCAGACTCAGGGGACCATATGGGATGTCGGGATTCTAATCGGGATTCGACCTTTTGCATGCAAGGTAAACGCCTTACCTTCATGCTATCTCTCTGGCCCCAACAGTGAGCAATGTTTGAGACATAGAGATAAAGGCCAGAGGTGGAAGTAAGGGTGTGTGTGCTTGCATGTGTGTGAATGTGTATGAATATATATGTGTTAGAGCATTGAATGTTAGTGTATGAAAGTATGAGCATGTATCTACAAACGTGTATATGTTAGTGTGTGATTATGTGAGTGCATGGTGGTATGTGTAAATGTGTGAGTGTAAGAACATGTTTGTTAGTGTATGAATATATATATGAGCATGTATATTTAGAGTGTGTGAATTATGTGAGCATATATGAATCTAAGTATGTGTATGTTAGTGTGCATGTGAATATGTGTAAGTTTGTAAATGTTTTAGTATATGTATGTGAAAATGTGTACATGAGAGAATGTGTGTGACTGTCAGTGTGAGGATATGTTGGTGTGAGAAAGAATGTATGTGTGTGTGAGAGACAGAGGAAGAGAAAGGGAGAGAGAGATTCTGGGGACATTGCAGACACAGGGATGAGAAGAGGGTACATTGTTTAAATAAAGAAGTTGAGTCAGTTTTGGGCAGTGTGGGGTGTGAAGAGTAAGTTGGACTACTTGGGCTCCTCCCATTTGC
This sequence comes from Crocidura indochinensis, assembly GCA_004027635.1. Classification (NCBI taxonomy): domain Eukaryota; kingdom Metazoa; phylum Chordata; class Mammalia; order Eulipotyphla; family Soricidae; genus Crocidura; species Crocidura indochinensis. Next base: position 13,297 of record PVKC010031318.1, read on the forward strand.
ACACCTGACAGTTTTGAAGTTTGGGTTCTGTGTTGGGAGGAGGGAACTTTGCTGTTCATATATAGGATTCCAAACCACAGCTTTCACCCTAGGAGCTGTGCAGCTTCTCAGGACCTGGAGTGGCTCTTGAAGGGGTCCAGATAAGCTTCGTAAAAGGGTTCCACACAACCCAACTTAGACTTCATGTGATCAGAGAGCGAACATCCAATTCTGAGTCCTAGAGCCCAAACATAGAATGAACACAGTTCCCTGCAACAGCAAGAGGAACCTAACAACACCTGGGAAATTCCTAATATGACTCTAAATTCCTAATATGACTCTAGCCACCAACTTGTTCCAGTTTTGAAATGACATCCTGACAAGGAGGAAATGGCAACAACTTGATCTAAGAGTAGGTTGTTTTAGCTTATCACCTAAGATAAAATCAGAAGACACATCATCCTTTGATCTGTGCAAAAGCCAAGATTGCTAACTACAGAAGACTGACCTTGACAACTATGATTGGATAGAACTTATCCTGGGACCAATAAGGAAGATCCTAGCCTAGGCTTTGGCCTAGGATTTGTACAGTAACCAAGATCTCTAATTCCAGAGGTCTGACTTTGACAACTGTGACAGAGCAGATCTTCTAAAAATGTATGAGGTACACTATCCTAGGCTTGTTCTAGGATCTGTGCAAAAACCAAGACCACCAATTATAGAAGACTGATTACAACAACAGTGATGGAACTACTAGAACTACTAGAACTGTAAAGAAAGACGCTATCCTAGGCTTCATCCTATGGATTGTGCAAATACCAAGATCTCTAGTTAGAGGCCTGATTCTGTCAGCCACAACTGAGCAGAAAGTTTCCTGGCACCATAAAAATTCTTTGAGGTGTGAAAAGGAACATGTATGGAGCCTGTAGTTACTCCCATGATAATAAAATGCTTCAAGGATGGAGAGACTCTGTATCTTTTTTTTTGTTTGTTTGTTTGTTTGTTTTTGGGCCATACCCGGCAGTGCTCAGGGGTATGGAACCCTGGTTCCATGCTCAGAAATTACTCCTGGCAGGCACGGGTGTTGCATATGTAAACATTTCTAATCTTATCATGATTTGGAATTTCTATGTATAAACATTTCTGGACCCACCCTGATCTTACCCTGATCAGTGATTGGACCCTACTCTAGGGTGGGACCTGGCTTTCTGCCCCTACCCTAGGGTGGTACCTGACTCTAATGTATAAAAGAGAGGTCTGTGAAAGGTTTGGGGACTTTTT
>PVKC010031319.1:0-14563 GCA_004027635.1 Crocidura indochinensis
CCACACCTGGAGGTGCTCAGGGGTTACTCCTGGCTCTGAGCTTAGAAATTGCTCCTGGCAGGCTCGGGGGACAATATGGGATGCCATGAATCGAACCCGGGTCTGTTCCGGATGGCCGCATGCAAGGCAAACACCTTACCACTGTGCAATTGCTCTAGTCCCATACTCAGCCAAATCTTACTGTTACCTCCAAGGATCATCTTTTCCAAGTCTGATAAACTGAAAATGGACAAATTCATTCACATGGGCAGAATCTTTTGTATCATCAGGTGGAAAGCTGTACTGGACCCGGGTATTACTTTTCAGCACAAATTCTTCAAATATTTTTCTTTTGATTGTTCTTATGGTTTCTGGAGATGCTTCTCTAAGCCTGACTGACAGTAACTCCACAGAAAAGAGTGAGAGGAGGAGAGTAATTTCAACCGCGTGTGTTTCTGAACTCAGCTGAAACCTGGAGGCCTGGGCTTGTGTGGAACTTTGGTTTCCCTTAGTTCCATCTGGGGACATGCCAGCTATCATTGTCCAGGGGGGTCAGGTGTAACTTTCCATCTGCAGGAACCAGTCCCGAGTTCTGCATGGGAGGCCCTGCTCAGGGTACTTGCCAGTGTTATCTACTAGACACATTGGATAATGCCCCCAGGCAGGCTCTGAGGGCACCAGAACAGGGGGCAGTGAAATGTCCAAACTGCATCTCAGGATGGAACAGGGAAGAGGAAAGTATAAAGCATATATATAAAGAATATATATGAAAGAATAAGCAAGGAAATCATGTTCATGGTGACTGAGACAAGTTCAGAGGGCTGAAGTTTTGACACTGCATGGGGAAGTCCCCAAACCACAGTTTGGGGTCCAAGTCCCCAAACCACAGTTCTCTTGAGCACTAAGCTGGGCAGTTCCCAAACAAAGGCCAAACACCATCAACAAAAATGGAACAAAAAGGATTCTTTTTAGCCTGGTAGGTTTAACAAAGCAAGGCCTGAGCAATGTACTATCATCAAACCATTGGGGACACCAAAAACCATTCGTGATTTTCCAGTCACAGCCTACAGTGAATCACAGAAATATCCATGCCGTCTAGAGCAATAGCCTTTTCTCGGCTGAACTATTTACCCACACTAAGTTTTTAGGAGCAGCTGCCTCAATCGACACGCTGGCATTCTTCCCAATATCTCAAACTGGAAAAGTATCCACCCACAACTAAAGAAAACTTGTGAACTACTGGCACATTGAGGAGACAAAGGGATCCAGTAATTAACTCATTGTAATCAGGGGGTGTAGGGCGGTTGTTGGGGCTGACAGCACCTGCCTTGCAAGTGTGAGATCTCGAGTTTGAGCTCTAGTGCCACCACATGTGCACCAAGTGTGAGCCTGGTAGCTTTGTTTTGTGATCTGCAGACCACAGACCATTTCTTCCTGTAATTTCTTTATTTAAGCACCATGGTTACTAACCAAACATGTAAGTAATTGGGTTTCAGCCATAAGATGCATACCCCCTTCACCAGTGCAATTTTTCAGCCACCGTTGACTCCCATTTTGCTTCTCCCCATCCCCTGCTTGTCTTACAGGCAGGCATTGTATTTTTCTCTATCATTGTCATGGTAGTTGTTAGTGTAGTTATTTCTCTAACCGCACTTACTATTCTCTGTGGTAAGCTTCATATCATGGGCTGGCCTTTGTGGGCCCTCATCTCTATTGTCTCTGGGTATTATTATTATGCTATCTTTTATTTTTCTTAAATCCCACAGGTGAGTGAGACTATTCTGCGTTTATCTCTCTTCCTCTTACTTATTTCACTCAACCATTAATAGTCTCCAAATCCATCCATGTATAGGCAAACTTCATGACCATTTTAGAGACCATTTCTTACCACCCATGCGTGAATATGTTCCACACAAAAGCACAACCTCTGTGAGCAGAATGACAATAAAATGTGTGAGCGGGGTGGGTGGACAGTCAGACAGATGCCTCAGGTGAGTGTGTGAGAATGCCAGTGGCTCCAGGACCACCAGCATGGAAGCATGTGAGCACCAGGGCACATCATCTGAGTGTGTGGATCCCAGAAACAATAGCTAGTGGAAAATGGTGCATTTATGAAGACAGTTGAAGTGAAAAAAAAATGTAGGCAGTGAGGATCTCAGACTATACAATTATACAGGATAATCCTATAATACTGGAGAGAGCATAGTGGGCACAGCACTTGCTTTGCAAGCTTTCAACCAGGTTTGATCCCTAGCATCTTATATGGTCCCTAGAGCACTGCTAAGAGTGACCCCAGAGCACAGAATCAGGACTCAGTCTTGAGCACCACTGGGTATGGTCCCCCCCAAAAAACAAACAAAAATATTCCTATAAAAAGTACATTCAAATAGAAAAAAGGAAATGACTGAACAAAAGAATTAAACTAAGGATTGGGAAGAACACATGCATATTTTCTTAAATTTCTAGTTTTGTTACTGTGGCACTATTTCCTTTGGGAGGGGGCTCAAAACACTAAAAAACAATTGTAGGCACCATGAATTCTTTTATTGTTAATGATGGGATTTCATGTATACAACATTTCAACACCACCCCCTCTACCATGGGGTGGGGGTGGTGGCCCTCTTTTGTTTGATTTGGGGTCACACCCGGTGATGCTCAGGGGTTACTCCTGGCTCTACACTCAGAAATCACTCCTGGCAGGCTCGAGGGACCATGTGGAATATAAGGTCAGCTGTGTGCAAGGCAAACACCCGATCTGTTGTGCTATTGCTTTGGCCCTCCCCTAGATTTTTTTTTGGGGGGGGCCACACCCAGCGGTGCTCAGGAGTTACTCCTGTTTATCTGCTCAGGAATAGCTCCTGGCATGTGCAGGGGACCATATGGGACGCTGGAATTTGAACCAACCATCTTTGGTCCTGGGACGGCTGCTTGCAAGGCAAACACCACTGTACTATCTCTCTGGCCCCTAGTTTTTTGAGTTACGTCCAGCAGTACTGAGTTTTTCCTGGCTCTGAGCTCAGGAATCATTCCTGGTGATTCTCAGGGGACAAAAGAGATGCTGGGGATTGAACCCAGGTTGACTGTGTGCAAGGTAAGTGCCCTCCTTGCTATACTGTGCTCCAGATTGGGGGGCATTTTTAACTAAGAAAGTGACTCTTAAATACTTTGGCCTCTCTCTATAATAACAAGCAAGAAGAGGCAGCAGGAGCACTGGCTCCGGCATAAGTGAACAGTCTGCTGCCCTCGATGTATTGGCCCAGTGAAAAATGGAGGCAGCCAGACAGTGGCCTCACACTGAGTGTCTACTCTGTTCAACAGTCTGAGATGGTGGGTGTGACAGGCATTTTCCACAGGAGCCACTGACAGTGCCCATGGTGTTGGGGCCAAGGACCCTTCACAAGCATAGACGATAGGTTTTCTCAGAAATAAAAGGCATCATTTACTGTCATCTAGGCAGTGTGGGAAGGCCCCCTGAGGTCTGTGTGGTCCTGTAGGCATGGCTGGATGCATGGATAGACAGATGGACAGGGGGACAAATTGTTGGATATATAGACAGATGAATGGATGAGGAACAGATGGATGAACAGATGGACCAATGGATGAATAAATAAATAGGCACGAATGGATGGACTGATGGATGGAAGACAGATGGATGAATGAATGGAAGGACAGGTAGATGAATGAACATATATGGATAGATGGATGACAGATACACAGATGTATGGCCAGATGGATGAGTGGATGGAAAGACAGGGGGATGAACAGATAGACAGATGAATAGAATTATGGATGAATGGACCATGAATGAATGTATTTATAAATAAATGGATGGACAAATGGACAGGCAGAGAGGGATGGATTGACAGATAGATGAACAACTGAATGGAAGGAGAAATAGATAGACTGATGGATAAACACCCCCCACCACCAGCTGCTGAGGGTGGCCGTGGTAGTTCTTCCAAGAGTTATATTTTTGCAATTTGCCAAACAGGGAGCAAGTGTAAATTCTACTTTGAGTGGATTTTCCAAACCTCTAAATGCAGTGATTTAGTGAAATAAAACTGGAAAATAAAGTTTGAATATAGAATATTCAATATAGGGGCCGGGCGGTGGCACTGGAGGTAAGGTGTCTGCCTTGCCTGCACTACCTAGGACGGACCTCGGTTCAATCCCCCGGTTTCCCATATGGTTCCCCAAGCCAGAAGCGACTTCTGAGCGCATAGTCAGGAGTAATCCCTGAGCATCACCGTGTGTGGCCCAAAAACCAAAACAAACAAACAAACAAAAAAAAAAACAACAAGAATATTCAATATAGAAAAATAACGAATTTTAAAAATAGCCAGCAGGTAAGAAGTACTCTACAAGGGCAGAACATGGGCCGCACAGTTGGGGTTTGGAACTGGGATTCTGGGTCCTCCAATGCCTGCCCACATGTCTGTGTGCTTTCACCCTGGTTTTCAGTCTCTGAGTTGACAGAAGGACTCTAGACTAGAGCTTGTGAAAAGGTCCCCAAAGGTTCTCGTGGCACCAGCTTCCTTGTTGCTCTCCAGGGCATCCCAGCACTTCAAGGGTATTCAAGTTGCTGTTTTCTCTACACCATGAGGGCTCCCAGTTTCTAGGCTCTTGCAAAACCCTGGGTTCCAACAGCTATAGCTGAGAGCTGAGCAGGAAGGGGGGAAAAGAGGCCAAGACATGGGGCAAAGTGTCAGAGAGTAAACAGTACAGGAACATCTGGGGTCTCCTATTGAGGGTTCCAGGGAAAAGAAGCCAGCAGGAAGACAAGGCTAGAGACCTGTTGCAGCTACAAACAGGTAGTATCCACAGATGTATGGTGAGATGGACAGACCAGGGTGAACTCCCCGGGTGCATGTACCAACAGTCTGAGGAGAAGAGACAGAGATCTCTGATTTTACAGGAAGGCACCCCACCCATGGTCTCACTCTAAACCATGACCCCATCCCAACAAGCACACCATAATCTTCTAGTCAAGGAACTCGACAGGCATTTCAGAAGAATTTCCTAGAAATGGCACTGCAGAGGGGAGCACTTGGGCTTCACTACATCCCTTAAAATATTTATGTTGTTGATTTTGAGTAGGAGGTAATCAAGGGTCCTCTAAATTGCATGTGTTCTCATGGGAAGAGACAGACTCTGTGTCCCCCACTGTGAACTCATAATGAGGGGGTGACCACTAAGGAGCTTTTGGGACCCCAGACTCATACCTGTGGGCCCAGAGAGTCCTGATAGGACGATGCATAAAAAGAAGGGTGGATCCCACCTTAAAGGGGGCATACAATGAGCATGTGTTTCTGGAGTGATGGGCTGAAATAAGATGAAATAAGATCAAATTGTTCTAGAATCTAGACTAGATCTATAGACCTTGGACGATGTTGTTATATTCAACCTAGTAGGATCACAGGACATCTGACGAGAAAGATGCAACAAAATCAGTGAGCCTAAAAGTAACATGCATAGAAGTGTAAACTAGCACAAATCATAACCCAGTAAATCCTCTTGTAACACTTTTGTATGCAGAGATAGAACAATCACTAAATATTGGCACTAATTGATCAAAATTTTGATAGTTCCATTGCTTTTGTATTGTACCAAACAATACAAGATAAATTTGTTTGCACCTGCAAGGGGGCAGGATGGAGTGATGGGTGGAAAACTGAGGAAAACTGGTGAAGGGAAGGTCACAATCTTGGTGGGATTGGGATTGGAGCACTGAATGTCTAGAACAACTGTATTATGAACAATTTGATAAATCACAGCATTATAATTTTAAAAAATCCTCAAAAAAAAAAGGAGTAAGCTCTGGGCTTACTGAACACAACTGGGCATGACTGAATCATGCCTAAAAATAATAATAAAAGAAGATACAGTTACCGTATTTGCCAGCATATAAGATGACTTTTGAAAAGAAAAAAATTCAACCAAAAATCAGGAGTTGTCTTATACGCTGAATAGATCCCGAAAAAACGTCTCGATATGCCGCTAAACAAAAATCATCGGGATATTGCCACGAAACGAATTTTCCAATTCTATCCTGCACCAATCATTGCAAGGCTGCTCGACCGCCTCTCTAACTCGGCCAATCCAAGCAGGCTTTTGATGCATGCAAATTAGACAATGTTCTGGACCCGAATCTACACTGTCAAAAGCCTGCTCAAATGGGCCAGAGTCAGAGAGGAAGTCTATTACAGTAGAATCTTTGAATCTTTGCTTGTTGTGATTGGCTCACTGTGGGTACATCCAGTTGCAGCACAGGAACGTTCTGTCTTATACAGCGAATATGGGCCTAAACCTATGTTTTAACTGTAAAATTAGGGGGTTGTCTTATACGCCCAGTCGTCTTATACGCCAGCAAATACAGTAGCCTTTCTTTAATAACCACAATATTAGGGGTTGAGGAAACAGCTCACGGACTGGTACCTGCAGCATTGTAGGAGTGTGGTCCTCAAGGCTCTCCAAGCCTCGCCACATCTTTGAGTCCTTGACCCAAGTTCCAAAATGTCAGGCCCACACAGCAAGGTGAGATGTTGCTAGAGGCAGCTCCTGAGCTCCCCAGAACTAGCAAAAAAATTTTGGGAGGAGGCTCCCTACTAGCACTGCTCAGGATTTACTCCTGCTCTGAGCTTCAGAGCTCACTCCCAATAGTGCTGGGAGGGGGCAAATGTGGTGCCAGGAATCTAACCCAAGTTGGCAGCAAGCAAAGCAAAGGCCCTCCACTCAGTCCTACAGTTCTGGCCCAGAATCATCATAATCTAAATCTGAATCAGTTTTTCCCTCGGGGATCCCTGCAAGCTGCCCTATCATCACTGACTTTGATGGTGATAAAACAGGCGAAGCTGGACTTGTTCTAGGTATGAATATGGCTGACACACTGATGGGGAGAGTGCAGTAGCTCTGGCCTGTGGGGTTCCCAATCTCGTGGGCAGTGGACGCTGCATTCACTACATCATTCTGCTTCTCTGGGAAGGACTGGAGATCATCCATCATCATGATGTCAAGCAGCTTCGATGGATGTGTGGTTCTCAAGTCATTGGCATACAGGGACCTGGTTAGAGGTCTGTCAGTGTCTCAGTGATTGGGCTTGGTCACTTAATCTCATACAGTGCTCAGGCTGGTGTCCAAAACTTCACTGCTCCTTCCCCTGGCCTCTTTCTCAATGGTTTTCTCTGTTAACAAGATGCTGCTGCAGTGACCACGGTTCGTGATCTGTCTAAAAAATACTTGGGGCCCCGGAGATAGCACGGAGGTAAGGCGTTTGCCTTTCATGTAAAAGGTCATCGGTTTGAATCCCGGTGCCCCATATGGTCCCCCGTGCCCACCAGGAGCAATTTCTGAGCATGGAGCCAGGAGTAACTCCTGAGCACTGCCGGGTGTGACCCAAAACAAACAAACAAACAAACAAAAATACTCGGCTCTGGGGACAGAGCAATAGTACAGTAGGTAGGGGATTTGCCTTACATAGGTCCTATCCAGTTTGATCTGGCATACCATATGGGTCCCTAAGCCCTGCCAGGTGTGATCTCTGAGAGCCTGGAGTAAGTCCTGAGTAGCACCAGATGTGGCCTTAAAACAAACGCATAAGTAACAACAACAATAACAAAAGACTCACTCTTGTAGATGAGGAAGCCAGGGTAGACACATCTGCAAGGAAAGACAGAATCTTGCCCTTTGCCCTTTGTTGTAACATGGATGAAGGGATCATGTTAGGAGAAATCTGTCAGAGGGAGAAAAGACTAGGACTGGAAGATCTCACTCATTTGAGTGATAGAAAAAAAGATGGGAAAGACAGGAGCCAACAAAGCCTAGGCTTTTATTAGAAATCTGAAAGAGAAAAGGAGGGAAGGATAAAGTGGACAGAAAGTGATATAAGGAAAGAACACCGGTCTGGGTGCTTTGATGGGAAGATACAGTGATCATATATCAGAATCATTCATGTTCACACTATTGAAATCACATACCTAAACTAGAATAATTATTACAATTTTTTTTCAAGAAGAAATATGGGGCAGAGAAAGAACAGGGTAAGACAAATGCTTTGCATGTGGCCAGCCCCTCTTTGATCCTTGGCACTGCTTATGGTACCTGAGCATCTTTGGGGTACAATCACAGATGCCTCCAAAACATTGTCGGGACAGCCTGGGAAAACCCCAGTGCCCCAGGGATCACTGAGATCCACAAGCACTCCTCAGCCATCCCAAAGCAAAAAGCAAAATAAAACATGGACCCCACCACATACATCTTCGACTTGGCTGCAACCAACACTTCTCTCCTATGATTTTGGGAGAATTGACTTCAAGTGTGGAGCTGGCATGGACCACTGCCTTTAGGATGGCATCTGCAGAGAGCTCCCACCCCAGCAAGAAACCAGCAATTAGTGACCCCAATTCTCTATGAAGCATCAAGCTTCACTGGCTGCTCACTTTGGCTAAATGCTGCTGATGTATTTGCGTCCCTAAGCAAAACCTTAGTGGGTCAGATAAACCTCACTGGGAATAAGCGGGTACACAAGGTGGATGAAATATGAAATATGAAATAATGATACCACATGCAGTATGTGTGGGATCAACACATCTGGCAGGAGTGTGACAAATTTAATCTTAGGCAAGGGAATATATAAAGGGAAGAAAGAGGCAGCCATAACATGAAAAGAAATGCAATGTACATTGTTTGATGTTAGAACAAATACACACAACTTTTGGTGGTTTGTAACCTTAGAATAGAATAGGTTTCAGTTAGGAGTTAGAAGATAAAAGGAAGGCTAAATTCTTACATATCAAAGAAGTTCCTGGCCCTAGGTGTCACTACTGATGTAAATTAAGGGATAGCAGGAATCCTGGTTTACTCCTGATAACAAATATTCTTTTTTTTTGTTGTTGTTTTGTTTTGTTTTGGCCATACCTGGTGATGCTCAGGGGTTACTCCTGGCTATTCACTCAGAAGTCGCTCCTGGCAGGCACGGGAGACCAGATGGGGAACCGGGGAATCGAACCGCGGTCCACGGTCCTTCGTAGGTTAGCGCAGGCAAGGCAGGCACGTTACCTCCAGCGCCACCGCCCCCGGCCCCCTTAACAAATATTCTTAACCTGAGGGAAATAGTATTCTAGCTAGGGGCTAAGACCCACTTCCTATGATCTGGTAATAGAAAGAGAATAACACTAAAGAAAGGGATACAATAATTATACCTAGTGAAATAATCTAATTCTACACTGACCAAACCTGTTTGCAAGCAGGTATTCAAAGTTACAGGGAGAGTCCTGAGATTAAAATCATTCTGTTTTGATGCTCAAAGACAGGGAGAGAAGACCATTGTCTTGAAGATGTTATGTTTTGACTTGGCCTTCCGGAAGTGAGAGGCTGACAGAAAGAGAGGGCTGGCTGGACTTTAAGTTGCAAATATGCTAAGCCAGCAGGGAACTTCTAGCAGCTTGCTTTGGTACTGAAATTCATTTGTGAGTGTAGAAAAGCTAAAACCGAATTTCTGTAGTGGCAAAAGAGACAAAATTCAAATAAAGAGAAAATATAATGTCACAGCCATGTCAGAATTATAGCCAATAATCCACGCAAAGGGTCAATGATTGACTTCTCTGAACAGGCCTTTTGGCAGATAATTCTTAAGAGGAAAATTAGGAACTGCACCAGCTAAACCCTAAATCCGAAAGAAGGTCCATTTCCAGGCCAGGGAGCTGCAGGCCACAGCACAGCACAGGCCACTTCCTGTGTTGCTGGACAAAGAGGGTCTGGGAGTGGCAGTGGGGGTGCATAGGTCCTCGAACAGCAGTTTATTTCAGGATTTTAGAGTTCTTGTCTTTTTTCCTCTGAGGACTAACTGGATGAGTCATGTCTGCATTTTAACTTTTTTTTGTGTGTGCTAGGATTAAACCCAGGTTTCACCCTTGCCAGGTAGGTGCTCTGCTACTGAGCTCCATGACCGCTCCTGGAATTTCTCTGATTTCTGCACTTTTCCCTGTGAGAGGCATATCTGAATATGTCCCTGTCCTCTCTGGGTCAGACAATCAGAGATGCACCCCAAAGTTTCTTTGAGAGACCCCAAAGGCTGGTGTATCCAAAGGTTGGTGAACAAGATCCCTCTTATTATGGCAGTTGCAATCCTCTAAGCTGACAAAAAGCATCAAACAAAGACAAAAAAAAAAAAAAAACCTTTCTACACGGAGAAGCAGGCTTTGAATGTGGTTCTGGCGTACTGGGGTCCTCAGGGGGAACATGCACTAATGAAACCTTGTTTGCCCCAGAATTTTTGGCCAGTGGTCACTAATGGGAACATAACTGAGGACAATCCGAAGAGTTGCCAGGCTGACAGCAAGCACCCACAGCAGACACAGGCCACTATGCCATCAGCTATGTGGAAAATGACACTTGGATTTTTTTCATATGTGATACTGGTTAATGGGTGACACGAAGACCTATTCTTTTGTTTTGTGGGTGCACAGATGGTCGTAGGTGTGCCTCCTCATTTATTGGTCTGACATGAGTTATAAAACTGTTAATGGCAGTTTTATTCAAAGTGTTCCAGCATCAAGTCCACCATCAAAATCCCTACTTTCCCCTATCAATGTTCCAAGGGCCCCTGTCCACCCCTCAGATCCTCACAGAAGTTCAGTTTTGCAGACCAGGTTTCTAGTTTTGTTTCCTTTGACCTTTTCTTCCTTTCTTACTTGTTTCTTTCTTATTTCCTCTTCTCTCTCCCTTTCTACTCTTTCTTTCTCACTCTTTTCTCTCTCCCTTTACACACACACACACACACACACACAGGCTTACTCCAGGCTCTATGCTCAGAGATTACTCCTGGCAGGCTCAGTGGATTGTATGGGATGCTGGTTCGGCCCTGTGCTACCACTCTGGCCCCTCTCTTTCATTTTGAAAGCTCAGAAAATATATTTTTTAAATTTAATTTCCAAGCATTTTCCCCCATTTCTGTTTGTAATTAAGTTTCATTTTCTTTTTTTTTTTTAAATTTTTTTTGGTTTTTCGGACCATACCCGTTTGATGCTCAGGGGTTACTCCTGGCTAAGCACTCAGAAATCACCCCTAGCTTGGGGGAACCATATGGGACGCCGGGGGATTGAACTGCATTCTTTCCTTGGCTAGCGCTTACAAGGCAGACACCTTACCTCTAGCACCACCTCACCGGTCCCAAGTCTCATTTTTTTTTTTTTTTTTGGTTTTTGGGTCACACCCGGCAGTGCTCAGGGATTACTCCTGGCTCCATGCTCAGAAATTGCTTCTGGCAGGCACGGGGGACCATATGGGGCACCGGGATTCGAACCGATGACCTTTTTGCATGAAAGGCAAACACCTTACCTCCATGCTATCTCCCGGGCCCCCCAAGTCTCATTTTCAAAGCCTAAGAGTCTGAGATAGTTGATAGAATATTTGTCTTCTGGGTTTTATGGGGACACATTTTGTGATCTATCTTGGAAAATGTCCGGGCACTTTGGAGAGGAATGAAGACTCAGTTCTTTGGGCGTGAAGATATATCTTCAAGGCTCATCTCTCCATTTCTCCTGCCAAGGTCAGTGTTTCTTTGCTGATGATTTTCCAAAGAGATTGATCAAGAAGTGACAGAGGAGTATCATTTATTTCTAACTTAATTTTTTGGATTACAGTTCTGTGTTTCTTTGTTCAGTTTTGGTTTTCTTGGATCATACCTGGCAGTGCTCAGGGGTTACTCCTGGCAGACACGGAGACCATATGGGATACCGGGATTCGAACCACCATCCATCCTGAATCAGCTGAATCAGTGCAAACACTGTATTGCTGCTCTGGCTCAAGTTATGTGGTTTTTTTTTTTTTTTTTTTTTTTGGTTTTTGGGTCACACCCGGCAGTGCTCAGGGGTTACTCCTGGCTCCATACTCAGAAATTGCTCCTGGCAGGCACGGGGAACCATATGGGCACCGGGATTCGAACCGATGACCTTTTTGCATGAAAGGCAAACGCCTTACCTCCATGCTATCTCTCGGGCCCCTCAAGTTATGTGTTTTAAATACTATTTTTTTGAGCTTTCCAACAGAGGCATGTAAAAATCAACTGCTATTGTGTTTCTATAAACATATTTCTTCAGGCTTATTACTACTTCTGTAAATACTTTTTTTTTTGGAGGGGGGAGTATGCCCAGCAATGCTCAGGGGTTACTCCTGACTCTGCAATCAAGAATTATTTTTGGCAAGTTTGGGAGACCATGTGGAATGTTGGAAATCAAAGTGGGTTGGCGGTATGCAAGGTAAGCACCGTATCCATTGCACTATCTGGCCCCTGCTCCATCATGAAATGCAATTTAAATATCAAAATGATCTGCTCATATTTTCTGCTCAATAAAAGCAGTGGAAGATTTGCCTTTTGAAGATTCTCTGCCTCAGGAATGTTACTCCTTTTCCCCAGTATGATTCTACTATGTTCACAAGAGACTCTGAAACAAAGAATCCAGGACCTTTGTCCTGCCCCCTACCACTCCCCCATCCTGTGGATATCCTGAATGTACCCCAATTCCCTGAGAGCAAGGTCTGTGATGGCAGCTTCCTTCCCATGGTCTCCAGGTTCAGCAGTCAGTCACCCTAAAACATAAAGTTGGCACACCCACCTGTAAGGTCGTATCAAAAACGACGAGCTTGGAGCTGGTGGGGACGATGTCATAGCACCTGTGGGACTTCATGAATCGCATGTAAACGCCACTTTCTGAGTCTTCTGCAAGAGAAGAGAGACAAAGTCAGGCACTATGTTCTGGGCACTGCACATGGTGGCTCTGGACAGTGTGTCTCAACTGTTGCCAGGCAGGGGGCATGTCTCGGCTGCTGGTTGCAGCCCTGTCCCTTCCCACACCCTCTACTTTCCCAAGACTTTCGAGTCAAGCAAAGCCCTTCCTGGGCATTGAGCAATATTAGATCCCAAGGGCAAGTCTGGTCTGCAGGTGAGGAGAGATGGAATATGGGGCTCTGTAGGAGGCTCAAGGGGCAGTGCTGAGCCCTTGTTGGAGGCAGAGGCAAAGAGCTGCCCCCTAGCGCCATACGGGTCTATCTCCCCACACAATAGAGGGAGGTCCTTCTAGGGAAAACACGAAAGACTGAAATCCATAATTAGAGAAAAGAAAAACAGCCTCAGTGCATGTAACTAGAACCAGTCCACAATGTGGGACCCAGTTTCAGCCCCTGCGTCTGCTCCTCGCATGTCATCACTCCAATTCCTCCTTCCAGTCACCCTCCAAACAAATACTACCCTGGTGGGGGCGTATCTGCTCCCCACTCTGGGAACTGCTTGGATCAGCTTTGGACCTCACCTCACCTTGGCTGGTGGCTACTGCTGGTGTTGTACCAAGGATTGACTCTAGAGGTGTGAGAAGTGTTAGGGATCAAACATGGGGCCTCTCACATGTATGAACATTAATCTACACTCCAGGTTGGCCCTGAACAGTGTCTAACATCCAGGAAGCTCTGCAGGGCAGGGACCCCATCATGCAGGCAAGCAGAAGGTTGCCCATAGTGTCCTCTTGAGTTTCTAGGGTCCAGGTGAGAAACTTGGGGGGAAGGGAGCCGTACATTTTGGTTTGTAATAAGGAGATATGGTGTGATAGAAGGAGGTGAGTGACAAGGGTGTGTGTGTTGGGTGGGGAAAGACAGCTGCTCGGTGTCTAATGTCAGCTCATGCGAAGTGTCTCAGTCTGGGGCAGGATGAGGCATTGCTTCATGACTGACATTACCAGAACTCGCCAAACTTTGCTCCAAGAAGACACATGGAGGGAAATGAATCAGGAGTCCCTTCCCCATCCCAAACAAAACAAAACAAAAATGAAGTCACAGTGGCAAGTTTTGGGGATGTGTTGTTAACATTCTTGAAAAGGCACAAAGTTCCAGGGAGGACTCTGCTCATTGTCTTGGCCCCTCTGAAATGGGCAAATCTACCTTGAGGGGACAGGTTAGGGTGAGGGCTGCAGGCAGAAGGCAGAGTCAGGGTCTCTCATGGTGTAGGCAGTGGTCGGCAACCTGCGGCTCTCGAGCCACATATGGCTCTTTACACTTTTAATTTGGCTCTTCTGTGTGCCGGGCGGCCGCTCCAGGAGTCAGGACTCTGCTCCTAGCCTTTGTCAGTGCGCACCCTGTGTGGCTCTCAAAATAAATTTCAATCATAATTTTGGCGAGATTTGGCTCAGTTGAAAAAAAAAGGTTGCCGACCGCTGGTAGGGCAACAGAACAATCTGCAAACTAACTCCGACACTCCAACTTAAATGAAGATGGCAGGAAGGAAAGCACATCCTTGGCTGATCCCCTAACCCTGACACCCTCAATACTCTCAACATACCCCAAATCTGGAGTTTCAGCCCAGATCTGGATCCCAGATGCTTTTGTCATCAAGGCAGGTGGGCCAAGACCCTAGACTCAATCCCAGGGAGTTCCCACACACACATTTCATAATCTCAGCACTATATGGTTCCCAAAGAACTGCCAGGGAGTCCCCCCAACACACACTTCATTTCCTTTTTATTTATTTATTTATTTTTGGTTTTTTGAACCACACCCAGTGACGCTCAGGGGTTACTCCTGGCTATGCGCTCAGAAGTCG
>PVKC010031320.1:0-14560 GCA_004027635.1 Crocidura indochinensis
AAAAAAAAAATTAAAGTATAGATTCATATTTAGTTTTTCTGTATCTAGGATGAATAAATAAATACAGGAAGAAACACAGACATAGACCAGGTAATTAGAATTAACTTTTGTGACTTTGAACAAGAGAATGGATGGCTCTATTCTATTCTGGAGGTGCCTGAATATTGGATGATTTTTTTGTTTTCAATTCTTGGTCCAAGAATGTTCATATAACACGATGTATTGTATTAGAATTATAAAACAAGTCTTAAAACTAACCATTGAGAATTTATCCATGTTCAGCTTTGGAGAACTCCAAAATAGAATACACCTGCAGGGTAATGTGATTGAATTCCATTAAGCAATCACCTGCCAATATTTGAATTTTGAGAGGATGGTATTAAATGTCTTGTTAATTTAACTATGCTTGTAATGCCAAGTTATGAAATTCTGTTGAAGCAATGTTAAAATAAATATGATAAAACTCATATTAGCATCAGAGACACATAGAAACATAAATGAAAAACAGCACAAATCTATGTAGCCAGTTTATATAGCCCAAGACATTTAGAAAAAGTAAAACAAACATAACCTTTTCAGCTGTTTCTGACAAGGGAAAAAGAAATGAAACATTTGATTATAATTGTTTTAATGAGCAGTGATTCGAAATGATGAAGTTGTAATGGTTTGGGTAAAAAATAATTTTGTTAATGAGCTTTTATTTCTATCAAATCCTACAAGATATACAGCTCTCCGAGGATGAAGTTCAGTGGCAAAGTAATGTTTACATTATGAAAATTAGAGTCACTAATATTTATCTGATTTATTTTAAACAAACACTTATTAATTATGGCATTATCATATAAGTATGTGTGCAAATAATACAAATAATACTAAAATATACAGCTGTTTTTCCATTTATGGATTGTATAAGATTACCTCTTAGCTTGATTTTTGCAAGTCTCCATTTTCTTTGCTTTTAATGCTTTGTATCTACTGACAGAATTAGAGACTGAGTTCAGTAGACATAAAAAAAGTTGTTCCACACAACAGCAAAATCACTATATCCACATCAAGCGAGGCATTCATTTTTGGATAGTCACTATCCCTTTCTCACCATCATGGTCCCTAATTAAATTCTGTCTTAGTGATGAGTAGATTCTATCATTCACTGCAACCTTCTAGCAATATTCAGGAGGGAAAGAACACTTGAGGAATTAGCATTCAGTTTTAAAAAGATAAAGCCTAGCCAACTAGATTTTTCTTCACATCAGAATCTAAATAATTGTCAATAAGTAAAGAAGGGAGAAATATAAATGTAGTATTATTTTTGGAAGAAAAGGTCAATTTCTGAGATACATTATTTAACTCATTTTTATTCTCTTCACATTCAGTTTCATTGTTTGGGTCTACTACTGTTCTTTTTGTTATTATAAGTGTACAGATACAATAGTTGAATTACAAAAAATACAATGCTAAGAAACTAGCAAATATGAGAAATTTTTGTTAACTCCTTTAAGTATATAAATCATTGTTTATATACAAACATATTAAAAAGTAGACTAATATAAAAAAATCTGACTTAAAATTTAGATAAGGAATAATGAAAGGAATACTATTAACCATAATAGTATCAGCTAATAGTTGCTGATTTCTATGTTACATTCTGTTCTGTGCAATATATATGTATATGTATACATATATATATATATATATGTTGGTAGAGGTCTTTGATTGGTACTGATATTTCCTATAAATAGATGTCTCTCAATTAGGCAGGGCTAGCAAGATGTCATCAGTGAACTGACTAATTATTGCCTGAGGCAGGGGTCCTCAAACTTTTTAAACAGGGAGTCAGTTCACTATCCCTCAGATAGTTGGAGGCTGGACTATAGTAAAAACAAAAACTACGGACCAATTCCTATGCACACTGCATATATCTTATTTTGAAGTGAAGAAACAAAATGGGAACAAATACAGTATGTGGCCCACAGGGCTGTAGTTTGAGGACCATTGGGAGGGAACTTTTCTTGAGCAGGACTTGATTCTATCCACAAAAACCTGACACAATGTTGGGGAGTTTGCTCATCCCCTGAGGGAGCAACTTCCATTGACAACATCGAGTTGGGGCATGGTTATTGCAAGACAGAACAGAAAAGGCAAAACATTTTCTGGATGAATAGGAATATGGTAAAGAGTCTTTTAAATCTATTATTACCAAGAGCAAATCTTTTGGGATGGTTACTGATGAAGTCAGGCCAATCTGCAGTTTATACATAGGGATCTTAGATAAATTCACAGCTCTAAGGTCCATTGAAAGTCACCATTTCCCTGATTTCTTTTGAATCATAAATATAGGTGAGTTCCATTCAGAAAAAGAAGTTTCTCTATGTCCTAGTTTTAACTATTCATCCACTGGTTTTTTTTTTTAAGCATCTCTAACTTATTTGCTTTTAGGGGCCACTGACCTGTCCATACCAGATCGTTAGATATCCATTGTATCTTTATTGATGCTATATCTTTAATGGTAATAGCCCCTAGTAAAAATTTCGAATCTTTGAACCAGTGGATAGGTTGGGGTTTGCTGGAGCAGAAGGAATATAAAATTCTGCGCCTCACTGCTGATGCAAGTCACATCCCCACAAGGTTAAAGGAATTGGGCCCACATGTGATTTGATTATATCCTGCTGTTCCTCATGGCCTTTGCATGCCATTAACCTGACACTTTGCTGTGAAGATTTCAAAACTCCATCTACTCCCTCCAAAGAATAAGGGATTTCTTGAAAAACCTAGTCTCAGGGCCAGTCCTTAAGAGAAATCAGTGACCTGTGCTCCAGAATCTAGAAGGCCTTTGAATTTCCTGCCCTAAACTTCAAGAGTTAACATAGGATTTTCTTCATTTAGTTTGGTAATTAGGGCTATTAAGGGATTAGTAGATTCTCCAGGATTAGTACTACCAAAAGTGCCTATCCATTTATTTCTTATTTTTGAGGCATTATATAGGGTAATAACATACCACCCTATATGTAATATAGGTGGGCAATAGCTTCCCCTTCTCTGAATGTCCAGGTCACAGGCACCATTAGGACCACAAAAAGCTCTCCAAGAGAGTCTAAGTCTATTATGCCCAGGTGACCAATTATACCTTTAAGAGTCTAGCTTCTTCTTCCTATAATCAAACCTACTGTGCCTGGGGGATGGGTCCTCTTATCCCAGGTCTCAACTTGTAAGGAGGGACATTGACCTGGAGTGAGAGTTAAATTTTCAGGGCACGGTATGTCAACCCCAGAGGTTGCAGGGTTGAGATATTTGTGTAACAGTGTTTTCTTAGGCTAGACTGGGAAGCATAATTGTTAGTGGCAGAGATCCCTGAGCTTGAGGGGCCAGGGACTGGCTCCTTTTCCTTGCATAGAAGGTTTCGGCCCTAAGGGAGCAGTATTGGAATGCAATCTGCAATTTTGTTGTTGTTGTTTTTGTTTTTTGGGGGCCACACCCGGTGGTGCTCAGGGGTTACTCCTGGCTATCTGCTCAGAAATAGCTCTTGGCAGGCAGGGGGACCATATTCACCGGGATTCGAACCAACCTTAGGTTTTGGATCGGCTGCTTGCAAAGGCAAATGCCCTGTGCTATCTCTCCAGCCCTGCAATCTGCAATTTTTACACAAATGTCCAGGCTTCTCGCAATGGAAACAGTGCATCTGACCTCCCCCTCCTCTCCCTCCCCATAGTTCACAATATATGCAAAGGTGTAAAACAATCTTTGGATCAGTGGAAACTTCTGCCACATCTGGAGCAAAGTTCAGGTTTCCTTACATTAACTTTTTCCCTTGCGGTAAGCTTCATTGTTGCATATGTTATTACAGGCATCAGGGGTTACTGTCAAATTCCTACACTCCTTAAGGTACCTGTTAGGTGATTTGATTTAAGCTCCCTTCACTCAGATATCAGCCCAATTCCCATGAACCCTGGACCTCATTTTCATATGTGCCATGGTTTTCTGCACTTTCAACCATCTTCTAGGAATGGGCTCAGAACTGTGACATCTTCTTACCATCCTGATTATGATTTGGAAATCAACTTCATCTTGCCTGCAAGGAGGTCTTCCTTACATCACCTCCTGAGATCTTTATCTAGAAGTTACCTTGTGACACACTGATTGCTTCATAAGATCTGTATAATCTACCAGACCCTTAATTTTTGAATCCTGGATACATCCTTCAGAGGAAAAATATTTTGGAACTTTGAAGAAAAATCACTGGGGGATTGTAAAATTATCTTGTCTGGAGCCTTTAGTTGGTTCCTTGACTCATGTTTTTGGTAAGGACACCCTGTTTTTAGACCAAAAGTTTTTTTTTCTTCCACTTTTTTCCTTTTGCTGTGCCTATGCAAATTACTGCTATTTATTTAGTTTTATTTTTCCCATTGCCTTTTCAGGGTTTCTTAGGATTTATTTCATTTCACATTATTACTTATTCCCCATTCTATTTTTTTTTATAGAATTAAATAGAGGGAGATGTTGATAGAGGCCTTTTGGATTGGTCCTCATATTTTCTTCTAATTAGATGTTTCTCAATTGATTCCTTTGACTTAACATATTAAGCAGATATTTTCCCATTGCTTCCTCATCTGGCTTTTTTCCCCCTCCCCTCGGGGATGGGCTTTGTTTTTTCCAGTAAAGGCTGATTTGGAGGCCTGGAGCAGGAGCTGCCATCTTGGCTCATGGTTCTATGTGGTGGAAATACTGGATTGTGGGTGAACAGCTTGTGGTGTAAGTTTCTAGCATGCTATTTCTTCCCCACTGTGTGTAGATTATTTTCTGCATCAGGATTGCTGTTGAACCTTCGTCTCTTGTCCTATCCAGACTTTGGCTATGGCTGTTACTCTCTCTGGGGATTGTGGAGCACACAACCCACCATTTCACACACACACAGAATTATATATGTATATATAAAATATGTTATCAGCATGATATAAATATATGCCATTTTATATTTTATATAAGTCTACTGACTCTAGCAGAGAGGTCCATTCAAGAGATGGACCTTTGTGGAATTTTCGGCCTCAACACAGAGTGCTACTCCACCCAGCTGTGCCGGGGAGCCATCAGGGCTATACCTGGTAGTGATGAAACATCCTGTAGTCCAAGAGATCAAACTCAAGTTTCAGGTACTAGAGGAATATGATATAACACTTGAGATATATGTCTTGCCCAATAAGTACCAAATTAGTCTTTGATTTACTACTAGTGTAGAGAGTAACATTGAAGAATTAAGGTTGTTTACTGATTATACTAAATGTTAAACTAGAATATCGTAACAAAAAGAAAGATTGATTTAAGTGATATAAGACAAGTAATCATATAGAAGCTTGATTGAATAACAAAATGAGTCAGCAGCATAATGAAATGTTTCTTATTTATGGTTTTAAATATTTTAGTAAATACAGAAATTGTGTAGTTTGTATTATATTCTTAAATACTATGAAATAATAATATTAAATAATTTCTATTGCCTACCAGGATATTCTAAAGTAATATAAACGAGAAAGCTAATTTTCTGACCAAGTAAATTTTTTGTTTTAGTATTATTCTACTACTTGGCAGCATCTCAAATTTATGGGTTTTTATTTTTTCAGATAAAATTAAACATATAAATTAAGCTCTTTTCTGGATCAGTTTAGTATATCATTATGTAATTATATGTATATATTAGAAAATGAATGAATTTAGAATTAAATATTGAGACATTTTCAATGTTATAATATTGATGATCATAGAAATCTTTCATGAATATCACTTCATGTGTATGTGTTTAGAGTGTTTATTATAAGGTTTAGTACTGTTCAAATTAAGCTATTTGTTTGTCATTAAGAATAAGTACCCAAAAGGTCTAAGATATAATACAGTGGGTAAGGAGCTTGCCCTGCATACAATCAACTTGGGTTTGATCCCCAGAATCCCAAATGGCACCCAAACACCGGGAATAATTCTTGAGTACAAAGTCAACTGTAATTCCCGAGCATTTCAAGGTAGATGATCCAAAAATAAACCAAAAAAAAAAAAAGAAGAAACATTCAAATCTCATTTAATGATCACAAAATGGGTTTATTCTTGTTTTCTAGCTCATATAACTTATGTTATAGATTCAAGTGACTTGCTAGTACAGTACCTTTTATGTATTTAGCCACCTTGTTTTTATGTTCCTTCTACATTAGTACTTCCAAGATTATCTTGAAGTTGAAATTTGATGGTCTTTACTGGAAATTATTACCAACAGTAAGCACTATTCATCACTTCTATGTCCTGTTATTTGCCTGAACTATTCCCAACCAAAGACAAACAAGTAGGAGCATGTGATGATCTTTATATATACAGAGAAGGAAAATAGCTTATTTTCAAAATGCAACTATAGAATTTCCCTCTTGTAGAGTAAATACCATCTACAATTGCAACACATTTCCCCAAAGTGATATTTTATATTATATGAGAAATATAAGAAGATTTCTCTATCCCTATAGATTTATTAGAGCTTGATAGTATAAGCCTATAATTTCTGATCAATATAATTTAATGTTAATTCTTATGAAATTATTTCAATTTTAACTCCTTGGATTCTAGAGAGATTTTTGCTGAAGGTTTTTGCCCTTATAGAAGTTGAGACTCTATATACTTTTCTTTAGAGTGGGAAAGAAATAAAATGAATAGATAAGACTATAATTGCACTGATTTATTTCATAATATATGATTAAAAATAAAATGAAAATTTTAAAAATAAAAAAAACTAATACAGAAAGATAAAATCATGCAGTCTGCTGCTACATAGAGAGATCCAGAGAAAATCATGTTGAGTGAATTGGAGAGAGATTTACACAAAATGATATCTCTCATATGTTTGCTATAAAGAAACATAATGAAGTAATAAGTGCCCAAAAGCAATGGAAACAATAGAGCATGCCATTTGAGGGTGGAGTAAGGGTGGCAAGGTGATAGGGGAAAGATGATGGGCTACAGACCTGAAGAAAGGAAATGCTAACTGGAGTATAAGGTGATACTGTAAGATAAGCGTTATGCATGAAACCCTATCAGTAGTAGTGCTTTAAACTACAGAACTATATATATGTGTGTATATATACATATATATATGTATATATATTTATATATTTTATATATAAATTTATATATATAAAGGGCCTCTCATAGAAGTAGACTGATGCCAAATGAAGGGTTGGGTTCTGGGGAGGATTGGTGGAGGGAAAGGGTACATGAGTAAATGGATTGATGTTCAAACAATGAATGTCTGAAACCCAACAAGAATAACTTTGTAACTCCTGGTAACTAAAAAAAATTAAAAGATACATACTAATACACTTCTCAATTTTTTGTTATTATATTAGAGGATATTTAACATTTCAATGATTTTCTTATATATATTAACTTTTACTTCATAGATAGTCCATGTTTAAGCTGTAACTCTGATGGCAAGACATGTCCAGATTTCCAGTAAGTGCCCTTGAAATTTGTACCTTTGTCCAGCTTTAATTTAAATTAACTTCTGTGATTTGGTCATGGGAGAAAGAAATATTCACTTTAATTTTAGTAAAAGGAAAATTGCATTTAAATCCCCCCACATGTGAGATTCTATGAGAATGTTTCTTTCTGAAATCACAGCTACAAAAGAAATATTTCTGAAGAAGCATATTGTTGTATATACTACCTGAAAAATACATACGAAAGGTTGTAAAATTTGACTATTTCTTGCAAGTAGTTATTTTCAGTGTCCCTTTGATTAACACATACTTTTTAGAAGAAGAATAGAACCTTTTCAGTTTTAAAATTACAAGCTAATTCAGATAATTGGTGTACTTTTCAGGTAAATATATTTAGTATTGATCTTGTCATTGCTCTCAAAACCAAATATATACGTTCTTAATTTTCTCAATTTTTATCTTAATAATTGACACTTTTTGAAAATTGAAGATCTGGTTGGCTTAGGGAGTTTTTTTTTCAGGAAACAATATATCCTGAACTCTCATTAAACATATTTGCTTTTGTTTTCCTTTGGTTCTTTCTAACATTTCATTTTGTGTTGTCCACATCTTAAAGAGCAAAATTATCTTCATATCTCAGAATTTTGTATAGTTGAAGGCAGTATTTTCAAGTTAAACTGTTCTTCTTTTTTTTGTTTGTAAAGATTCCCAGAATTTGATTTTTGGGCATTTCTCTATCTTTTTTTTGCATACTTTCCTTGGTTCAACTATGACTCATAGTTTTGACTTTCACTTCCATGTTGATGGCCCTTCTTGTTACAGAGTTTCTCTATTTATAATTTGGTTAGGTTCCAAAAGGTTGGGTTATGTCTGTTTGTAA
This sequence comes from Crocidura indochinensis, assembly GCA_004027635.1. NCBI lineage: Eukaryota > Metazoa > Chordata > Mammalia > Eulipotyphla > Soricidae > Crocidura > Crocidura indochinensis. The sequence goes on from PVKC010031320.1 coordinate 8,344, forward strand.
AGTGACACTTAAAATGAGTAACTGCTAACATTCTCTGAGGGTACTAGGCAGAGTTGATTTTTCCCCCTCCTCTGGCTCAAAGCTTTGTTGAGTCATAAGAGAAACTTTTATCTCATGTAATTTAGCTTCAGACAAACTCAACTGCTTTAGGAACTTGCTATGTTAGTGGACTGTCTATCTCCTCACATATATATTAAGTCTTGAGATGATTTTTTAAGATAAATTTCTTTAAAACCAACTGGATCTATGTCTGAAATTCAACTATGAAGGACTTTGAAAATCACAATGATCTCAAGAAAATAAAATTTATAAACTAAAGAAATAAAAAAAATCAACTATATTTCTCCCTTAAAACAATGTTTTGCTATTGGATTTGCTAGAATCCAACATCTCTAAAATGTCTTTTTATTTATTACTTATTTATTTTGGGGGTGGCACACCTGGTGATGCTCAGGGGTTACTCCTGGCTCTGTGCTCAGAAATTGGTCCTGACTTGGAGGACCAAATGGGATGCCAGGGCATTGAACCATGGTTCCTCCTGTCAGCCACGTGCAAGGCAAATGCCCTACACTGCACCACAGTTCCGAACCCTCTAAAATGTCTTCTGTGTCTCTTATACCGTAGTGAAAATCTACAACCCCCAAATACCTTTTTGGTGAAAAATTAATTTCAATTGAATTATCTTATGAGAGAATGGAGGTACTTTTAAAAAATTAATTAATGTATAAAGCTTTTCCATAAGATTGTATACTGTACTTTACTGAGGGACATGTATTCCCCTTATCGCTTCAATGGAGAAGGCAGAACTAAATTTGCACATGCTTGTTATATAATGCCGTCTTTGCCATCAAGTGTTTTCCCCTGTTTTCAAAGGAGTTATTTAGAGATGGTATTTAAGATGATATGGTGAGGGCCATGTAAATGGATCAAGGGTATGGAACACATGATTTACACGAAAGATTCCCAGGTAGATTTCTAGATCCATGTACCCTAAGTACTGATGCTGCAAGTGCACATCCCTCACCATGCACTTTGCTTCACAAGTAAAAAAGATAATGGGAATGTCAGAAAAAATGTTCAATGAACTGTAGTGTTATTTTTATGCAGTAAGCCCAAGTTTGATGATACCTGGTACCATATTTTTTTCTTGAGCACTATGAAGAGTGAGCCCTGAGCATAAAGCCAGAAATAAACCTGAACATCACTGGTTTGGCCCCAAACCCAAACCAAAAGTAAGGCCATGTAGTGTATCTCTCCAATGTATGCAGATGCAGGAAGCATAATGTTAATAATGAAATTATTTTTACTTTTTTTTCTTATCAATCTTTCTGATGCTTGATTAATTATTTGTTCGTTCTCAGAAAATTACAGAGGTATAGAGTATTCTATTTTGTATCCTAATACTTTTACCTCTGTATATTCTTTTGCATGAAATTCTGTTGATTGATGTTTTAGGTTTTCGCTGAGGTCTGTGGGATTTTTGCCACTACCACTATGGATAAATTAATTTGAAAATTGATCATCATATGTCTCAGAGCTTATCTGAGAGTGCTCCCAGCTCTCAGTATTTCTGAACCTCTGTCTGAACTACATAGATATATAGGCCCTCAACTTACCCTCCTATATGGCCATTTTCATATGTCAGTCATGGTATAATAGTCAATATGGAGAGATGATTTATAATTATTATTCCGTACCATAACACCAGATTGTACATGAACCTGGTTTTATATCAATGGTTAACATATGTTTTCATTCTTCCAAAGAGAATCCTATAGTCTATGAACTAGAACTTTTTCTCATAGATGCTTCTGTGCATTCTTAGCAGTTGAATGGTTTGGAACTGGATTTGTAGTATTATTTCTTATTTATAAATCATTTTGATACTTCAAAATCTAAGTTAAATCCCACTGCCTTTTAAAATTCTTCTTCAACATATTTTTATTTTTCCATGATCCCCAATTTAAAAATACAACAAGTGCAATACAAACAATATAGAAAAAATTTAAAATACAAAGAACATTGAAAAACATGTTACACACACTACACCACAACCTTACTTAATGCTGCCTTATTTACTTTTAATTTCATTATTATTTTGATAATTCTTTGGAACTTCAGATGTGTCATATTAGACCTCATAGCCTCAGATCTTTACTTGAATATAGACTCCACATAGAAGACATTTATCTCACACATTTTTGTTGCCTTTTTAAGAAGTGGTTCTGAAAAGAGAATTTTAGGATTAAATTATTTGTCCTCGTTCAGATTTGGAGAATGAAATTGGTTTATACATAGCAGCTTGTGGAACAACATGCAATACTAAGAAATATAAGGCAAGAGCCTTACCTGTGATACTATCTTTCTGGCACTCAGTTTCAGAATTTATTTTTACTTTTGTGCTGCTATGAATTAAACCTACAATAGTCAGAAATATGTACTGTTCCTCTATAGTTGAACTACATCTGTGTATCTTTTCAATGTACTTTTAGGTTCTTGGTAATAGATTTACTGGGTCAAAATTGTGAACAATTTATAATAAACAAAACATATTAATTCTCTTTCAGTCATGACCTTATAAATTTGTAACCCCAAATGAAGATTTTTATATGAATATTTGCTCATTATGATTAAATAATGACAGACTACTTTTTAGAGTAGGTTTAAATTATTACAAGTTTATATATTGTTTAAACTATAAAGCAGGCAGCATATTCTATAAAATAAAAATAAGTAGATTGTCTATTTCATATACTTACGAAGACTTACTGTACTTATTATTATTATTTTTTTGGTGATGAATGATAGTTTTATTTGCTTGCTAGATTGGTTTTGTGTCACAAGTGGTGGTGTTCAGGTGTTACTCCTGGCTCTGTGCTCAAGAATCACTTCTGGCAGGCTCATCGGACCTTGTGATTCCTGAGGACTGAATCTGGGTTAGCCATACGTAAGACAAATACCCTCCCTTCTGAGCTATCATTCCAGCCTATGATGACAAAAGACAGTTTTTATTGAAACTTATTTAGATAGATGTAATGAAAGAGAAAGTGAGAAGTACATAAGCTTAGAGAGCATAGCCTTCTCAAGAGTATAAAAAGACAAGTCGAGAAACAAAGACAAGCAAGTGAAATATAGGTTCAAGGAAGAACACAAAATTGAAGAGACCAACCCAAATATTTAGTCCATAAATGTAGTTATTAATTTTATATTATCTTTTATTACAAAAATAATATGATTCTACTTCTATTCATTGACTGTAGACTTCGTTTTTTTAGAAAAAACAAAGGTGTCCTGTGTGGTTCTAAATTAATGCTTCAATAAAACTTTTGGCAATTGAACAGTTTAAAATATAGATGCTTTCAAAAGTAATATGGAAGCTTCATATTCTTACAGTTTTTGTGCCTATTTTACAATATTCTTTCCCTTAAAAATGCCCAAACATCTAGTAGTGCTGTAAATTCGTTCTTGATGAATCTTGTAACAGATCTACCTTAAAAAATGCCCAAATTCCAAGGTGCATCTATTAGATTTAGTGGGAGTCAAGAGGGACATTTGTCTAGGCATTAATGATCTACAGTTAATAGTTTCAGAATGTTTTAAGGAAAGTAATGAAAATAATGAATTAAAATTGATGTTGGTATCCATCTAAGTTTTTTTCCAAGAGGATCATTGATGTCTCCAAGTTACACACACCCCACTAAATCAACCACTCTTACTTTGTCAGCAAACTTTGCAAAGTACTTTTTAACCTAGAGTGCCTACTGTAATATACAGATTGAGATTTAATGGGAATTGCAGAATTATCGCAGATGCTTCAAAGCTGTATACAGATAAAAGTGTTAGCTTCACTCACAGTGATCCTACCTAGCAGCAAGGTAGAAATTAAAAAAAAAAATCTGCTGACAGTATGTTAAATATAAAGAATAACCTCTACCCTTGCTTTTTCATTATTGTCCCTTGATGTAGAGACTACAAAGAGAATATATACCTAGCTCAAACAAAACATCTTTCATTTTATCTAGCCTTCCAACTTGAGATATTTGTTCATTAGGTTCTTTTTTTTTATTCTTACTCTAAAAAATTATTTTAGTGGAAATGGAGAAATTGTGTGTCAGTTTAATTTGTATAAATAAAACTGATCATAGATTTTAATCAGAACTAACAGTGTTTTAAATAGCTATTAAAGAGACTAAGTCTCTTCAGCAAGGGACCATTTTTAAAATGTTACTATTTAGGATAACCTATGATTAATGGACTATAAGACCACTTCTAGTCTGTTTAACCCATTGCTAGAAATGAAAATAAAGGGAAAAGAAAATTTCTGTGCATTATGAAATGCAAAATTTGATGGCAAAAGTCAACCACAACAGGAAAGTGAGCTAAAGAAGACTTAATTTTACTCTATAATTATTGTAGGGATCAAACTGCTTTAGATTTGTTTCTGTATCAGACTGCTACTGCTTTCAAACCCAAAAAGGTTCTCTAAAAAATAATATTTCAGTAAGCCAACTGCTATTGCTATAGTGACTGTAGATCTAAAGATTGCCCTGGCTTAAAGTCTGTACCTTGTTTATTCCTGAGCTAAAAGAACTTAGTAAAGATCTGCCTTTTTCATAATTACTAAACCTCCTTTTCTCTCTGTCTCTCTCTCTTTCTTTCTTTCTTCCTTCTTTTTTTTTTTAATCTGAACACCTTGTTGAGAACTATTTAAGAGTCTGGCTTCATACTTTCTTTACAATAAAGAACAAAATGTTCCCTGCACGATAATTCTACTTAGGAACGGATAGATTCTCACACACTTAAATTCTGAAAGGTACTGGAGATGGTCTCTTCTAAACGACACGTTGCTATGGTTACATTCTTCTGTGGCTCAGATGGGGATAGGGGCCAATTATCAAGTTTTGTTTGGTTGATTTTAAGTAGTTTGTTACCTGGATACTCAACAAATAAGAAACTGGGGGGGAAAAAGACTTGTTTTCTTCTTCCCTAGTCATCGTGGAAAGAAAAAAAGAAAAGAAATAAAAAAAAAAACAAAAAAGCACTCAAACAATATCGTAAATTATTTCCTTTTCAAAGAGTTTCTAAACTGTTGACTTTATTTAGAGACCAACACAGACCTTCTAATTGAGCTTAAGGCTAAGATTTGAAATTTTGGCTAACTCTGTTGAACCTGTAAATAGTGGCTTTTACAGTTCTGCTTTCCAAATCTGTCTGGTACTTTTCAAACTTGTATATATGTATATTTGGCTCCTCCTTTTGTCAGTTTTACTGCTTAGTCTTTTTTTTTCTCCCTCCCTTGGTGGAAGTGGGATTGTTAATTAATGATATTCCAGAGGCAATTTCTGTAGTGACTCTTGGAAAACCCTTCTTAATTAACAAAATGATAAATTCCCTACTGCAGCTGTGGTGCAGTGAAGTTCATCTCTGTCATTCAAAACCCATGATTCTAAAACATCCTACAACATTTTTGTGATGATTTTGGGCACTGGAAATCAAATTCTTTTATCAAAGCTTTCACAGTCAGCCCAAGGAGGAGAAAGGAAGAGTGGAAAAGAACTGAACAAAATTAAAATGCTCTTCTTTCTTGGTCATAGTTCATCTGGGCAATGACAGGAGAGCATTTTAATTTTGTCAAGTTTGCCTGCTACTCATTTATTCCATCTCCTGCTTGTTATCCAAGGTTCAGATTAAATGTAAAGATAGGAATGTATTGTCATAATAAATTTATAACTGGATATTTAAAGAGCAAAGATTTGAATGACACAAATGAACCTCAGTGTAGCAGGAAAGTGGAGAGGATTTGCAGAAAGATGCCACTGAAGTCAGAAATGACTGCTGGAATCACTTTAATTAAAAAAAAAAAAAAGGAAGGTTGAAAAAGTTGAGCTTTCTGAGCCTCCTAGAAAGTACCTAATATGAAATTAGGCTTACTTTACATTATTTATGTCAGTTTAAAATAATCTAATAAAAGCTGGATAAAATCTGATTAAACTATTATTCAAATGCAAGGAAAATACTTAGACAATAAAAAGCTATTAAACTGCTAAATTTGGGGATCGAAGGTAAAAATCCAGAAGTAAGGGCTTATTTATAGGATAGCTCTAAAATACAACTCATTATTTGAAATTGTATCTGAGGAAGTGACTAATAATCTATGTGTATTAAATTGGAGAAATAACATTTTCCGAGGATGCTTTCTTTTACTTCTTCCCATGAG
>PVKC010031321.1:0-14551 GCA_004027635.1 Crocidura indochinensis
TTCCCTCTCTAATCTGGATATGATTCTAGCTCATAAAGTCTGTTTATTAAGAATGTTGGTTCAATATACCAACCATATGCAATTCATAAATTCTACTGGATCCAATTTAAGGAGAAAATAAAGAACCACATTTTTGTATGATTGTTTTTAAGGTGGGAGTGGGATAACTGTGGTAATCTGAATATGGGCTCAAAATTAAATAGAAATTATAAGTAATTTTAATTTTCCTTGGCATGTTAAGTTATGTATAAGAGTGTTTTATTTTATAAAGGAGGTATGCTAAAATATAGATTAAAAATCAGGCTTTCAAGAAGGGAACAATATATATATGTATATGTATATACACACATACATGTACATACTCAAAAGAAGCAGTGTATATGGTAAATATTTTATGAAAAAGGAAGATCAATTCCTTGTCACTCTAGAGAAATATTTTTCAGACACCTTCTATTGAAAACTGAAAACAAAAACTATATACATATAATTTATCTACTTCTTTCAAAATTCGGGTTTTGACCCATTAAGGGTTGAAGACAGATTTAATTCCTGCTGCATGGAAGCTGGTAATCTTGAGAGGGCATTGAACCTCTCGAGGCAAATTCTGCTCTCATCTTCCTGAGATCCATAATCCCTTAGGCTCTCAGATTCTTGGGAGGCCCAGGAGATTGTGCGACACCGCTGATGCCTCTGAAGGTTGCTTTGGATTACTTCCTGTATTCACAAGTAGAGACACCAGGGACTCAAATGCTGAACACGTAACAGGGTGTCTATGATCTAGCAAAAGGTGCCTGTGTCAGTTATTTGGAAAGGGGCCTACAAGAATATACTTTTTCTGAGCTACTTGCTACTGGAAACAGATGTAACTTTTTCACCCTGCATGTTATAGCCAAAGCAATAAAAACTCAACTTGTTTTTCTATGTTTTTTAAAGAGGTATCCACAAAGCAATCTTCTATAAATGATTATAAAACTTACAGTAAACAAAGGAGCCTCATAGAGAGAAGCCAAGTAGAGTGTTGCCTGGGCACGAGCACGAACCTTAACCCAGTGCTTCCCAAATTTCTTGGACAGTAAAATTCATCTATTCTGAATCTACTAGTTCTGATAAGTTAGACACAGCCTTTGCTTCTCTTGCCATGGTTATACATGTGAAATGGCATCAGGTTTAGAAAGGAGGGGCCAGAGAGATAGCATGGAAGTAAGGCATTTGCCTTTCATGCAGAAGGTTGTTGGTTCGAATCCCGGTGTCCCATATGGTCCCCTGAGCCTGGCAGGAGTGATTTCTGAGCCTGGAGCCAGGAGTAACCCCTGAGCCCTGCCGGGTGTGACCCTTCCCCCCCAAAAAATGGTTTAGAAAGGAGACAGGGTGGGTGGGAGAGGGAGGTCTGTGTGGTAACAGACAAGGACACCAGATGACTAGCCAGGAAACCTGTTTTGTACCTTGACCCCACCACTCTAACCTTGGACAAGGCACCTGCCTTCTCCAGGCTCAATTGTTGTCTCTACAATGACAGTGCTGGATTAGCAGCAGTTCCTGTCTCATCCAATTCTAAGATTCTATGATTAGTCACTTCCTTTGGGAAGTCCTCCCAATCCTCAAAGAATGTTTGCTGAATGGAACTGGAATCTGTGAAATTAAAGCATGCTTAATCAACCAAAGGGAACAAGCCATTTCAGAGCATGTTGGAAGCACTCATTTCAATACCCCAAGGAAGTACAAAGCATTTCAGTTTTCACTCAAGTTATTTGCAGGAATTTCATCTGTTTGTAGTTGGTTTGAGGTATCAAAGTACACTCATACTTGAAAGTAATAAATAAGACTACTATTAAAGTGAATATAAATCAGATTTCCAACTAAGAGCTTTATATAGGTGCATTTTTTCAAAGGCCATAGTCACGTTGTAGTATAGGTTTGTCATCATGGAAACTTGCAACTTAGAGAGATGAAGAAACTTAAATGAAGTATGTATGGGAGCTCAGTAGAGTGTGTGGGGAGACAACTTTCTTACTATGGTAGCATCTTTTATCAGCAAAGAAGCTAGTTTATGAGGAAACAACTGTTTTCCTTTGTAATGTACATTACAGAAACTTCTTTATTGAGCTGAATGTACTACATCTTGTATCAGCTTAAATCAAACAATTTGATGAGTTTTGATATTTGTAAACAAAAATAATTCCACTTAAGTTGGTGAACATGCCCCATTAGTCCAGAGAGTTTCTCCAAACCCTCCTTCTCTCTCTCCCTTTTACAGATAATCACTGATCATTTTTCATCAGAGAATTCCTTTGCATACTTTAGAATTTTACATAAATTGATTAACGCACTTCCTTTTCTTTTTTTCCTCACTAAATCTAACCTTCCTAAGAATGAGCCATGTTGCTGGGTTTATCAAGAATTCACCCCTTTTGTCAGCAGGAAAGCTTCCAGGGAAACAAGGGCAAGAAGGGCCACAGGAACTCAATTAGCTAATACCATTGACATAAATTGAAAATTACATTATGCCTATCTATCCCAGAAGTTGGGGGAAAGTAGAAAGAATTAACCAAACACTAACATTTAAAGAGGATCAGTATAAGGAAAGAAGGAGCAAAAAGTATGGCTTCCCCTGGTAATGTTAAGGGTAAAAGAATTAGTAACTGGTGGGAGGCCTTGTTTTCATCTTTTTCTGACCCAGTGCAGGAAAGGCAACTGGATTTTGGGTCCCTATGTTGTTCTTTCTACTCCAATAGCTGTTTAAGTTGCAGTATTGAAGAAGAAGAAGAAGCAGGAACCTCCTTTCTCTTCGCAATGGAGTCATAGCCTGAAATAGAAGGACCCTCTGCAGATCCAACTGACTCAACTCCCAGGACCAGGACAGAAGGTAGATAGCCTGGTACTCTTGCTGACTGTGGCTATGATTGTGCCCTTACTGTGGAATGACCAGCAAGAATGAGCAGCTTTTATCCAAACTGTAGAGGTGTGTATGGTCAAACTGTTACCCTGGGGATCCCTCCCCTAAACTTTGACTTATGTGATTTGTTTGGGATTTCTGGTTATGCTTCACAAGATATCCTACTGAGGTGTAAGTGTTAAAAAAAAAGTGGGTACCAAACCATGGATTCAGGTCCTGGAATATGGAAGTTACCCTGAGAACATTCTCATCTTATGCTTGTCCAGAATGGATTTCCCCAACATGTAGGTAAGAGGTATTTTCTCTGCAGTGTATAGGAACTTGTCAGGAAATAAACCTGGAAGCACAGAGAGAGCCAGACCTTGAGGCTAAGGCTGGGAATTTTGGGAGTGCTGTTAAAGATGACAGTATAAGACTCACAGCCCTGTACCTCTTCTTGGCCCAATAACTGAAGAGGAAGAGGTACTCAGGACATAGAAGCAATTTACTGTTTTCTCAATGCCACCCGGCTGGGGCTGGCCAAGGACTGCTGGTTATATTTGAACCCTATAACTCCATATATCATGGGAGTGGGAATAATGGGGGTAGTGGTCCACACAACAGACTCTGGATGCCCCTGGACTGCAGGGAATACAAGGCATGGGCATGTGTCTCTGGTTCACCCCTGGAAGGGCCACTAGGGTCCCCTACCCTTACCTGGATTATTACAAAGAGACCTTAGGGGCCAATATAGCTGATTGGGCAATAATCTTCATTGGGGACCAAATGGGACATGGCTTCGCGGTGCTAAAGGACTGACACCCTTTATGCTTGCCATTGCTTTTGCAAACCCAGATGAGTTTTGAATCATGGTCATTCTCCTACCCCAGATAGGTGCTTGGCTGGAGAAGGTAGGCAAGAAGAAGTTAAGCAGAGTTCTCATCTATACCAGAAGAGGGCCATTCCCCTTTTTATTCACACTCTTGTTGCAACTGGTATGGGAGGGAGTGGCCTTCCTTATCAAGGAAGACAACTAACTTAAACAACTTTCCTCACAAGTGCATGGTGATCTGAGAAGATATCATTTTTCTATTGGATTTTAGAAGAGCAAGTTTGCCTCCCAACTGAAATTGCTCTCCAGAACAGAGTCTAGACCTAGACTCTGGAGGAGCAATGTTGTTTCTATGCTAACAAGTCAAGGGTTATCTGTGAAATATGACTTTAGATAAAGACTAGTTTGCAGGATCAGGGAAAGGTGGCAGAAAGATTTTGCTACCTGGAATGAAAAGTGGTTCAAAACTTCCCTCATAACTGCCCTGATTGGGCCCTTATTCATTTTTTGGATGATTTTCTTAATAGGGTCCTTGCATAATTTCCTCACTTGCTTTATTCAGGCACACACAGGTGCAGTTAATTGCTTGTGCTAAGGTCCCAGTATGTTCGATAAGTAAGGACGAGGATGAGGAACCTGAAAATTAAAGAGGAAGGAAAGTGGGGTCCTAGGTTCTGAACAAGGAGGAATGCCAATTTGTAAAGGCCACATGTCAGGCTTCTCTTAGGATCTGAGCAGGGAGGGATGCCATTTTTTGTAAGGACCACATGGTATAAGCCACATGCTAGATTTCCTTAAGTCTACTTCCATTAACACCACCATCAGCAATCTGGCCATACCACGTAGTCTATCAGGGGAGGACACAAGGGAGCAGTAGGAAGGTACCCCTCATCAATAGACAATAATTTTAAAGATCATTGTAAAGCAAGAACCTCCCTATATAATCTTCTTCATGACCATTGGTAGGATTCATCTCCTTCTAGAGATGACCCTGGCTGATCAGTTTTGGGGCTGTTGACAGATGGTTTAAAGTTTTGTTCGGTTATTTTTTAAAATAATTCATCTCTTTTGACTGAAAATTAAGATTTCATTATGGCAGCATTACCAAAACTAATTTTCCCATCCTTTTTGTGAGGGATATCTGGGCCATTTTCTGGGTTTGGCTCTTGCTACTGTGAACAGTTCTGGACAGGTCTTTCAATGTACAATCATATAGCATTGCTTAACTCTTGGATACATTCTGGAAAATGTGCTGATATGTGATTGTCTCACCTGGTACCAGAAAGCCAATTACATAAACCCAGCTGTAGCATACGCCCCATAACTAAGCTATATCTAGTGGGATCACCATTTTATATGTGGTTGGTCAATGGCCAAAACATCAGTCAACAATGCATTACTATAAATATGCTCTCATTTCTTCTGAGAATGACCCAGGAGATGAAAGACCGGTTCATAATTGAGTTTTTAAGATATTGCCAAGTGTTCTCCCAAATAAAAAGCTCTGTTTTCACATATGTGTTGTTTTATGCCATCACCAACACTTAGTAGAACCAGTCTTTTAATTTTATTTTCAATTGTAAGGGGGCTCTTTTGGGGGCCATATCCATTTGTGCTCAATGCTTACTATTGACTCTGCGTTCAGGGATCACTCCTGGAAAAGATCCTGGGTATCATATGTGGTTCTGGGTATTGAATCCAGATTGGCTGTGTACAAGGCAAACAACTATGCTATCTCTATGGCTCTTAAATCAATCTTTTTAATTTTAAGTTTCTGAGTGGATTTGAAGTGATAAATTGTTGTACATTTCACTTTCATTTCCTTACTGATAATGCTATCATGTTCTTATTTTTAAATTTCTTTAGTTATGACATGAAAATTTGACATACATACCTGCTGATTACCATTTCTTAAACTGTGGTTATACAACAAAATAGAAAACCACAAAGTTTGTTCTTTTTCTCCCCCCCCCCCTTTTTTTTAAACAGCAGCAACAACAACAATGTATATTTCTTCTTCATACCCCCATAGAAGCCTAGCAAGGCAAGAAAGGCATTTCGGCCTAGTTTTAGAGATTAGGAAAACCAATTTCAATGAGTTACAACAATCAGTCCCAAATCACACCTGTTTTGTGTTTGTTTTTGTGGGGGTGGGGATTCACACCCATCAGGGTTTACTCCTGGCTCCATGCTCCATGCTCAGAAATCGCTCCTGGAAAGCTCAGGGGATCATATGGGATGCCAGGATTTGAACCACCGTCCTTCTACGCCTAAGGCAAATGCCTTACTGCTATGCTATCTCTCCGGCCCCTACACCTGGTTTTGTAATACTGGAACAAGGGCCTTTCAAGCCCCTTCACCCTTGTGGGTACAATAGGCACGAACATTGCTCTTAGGCAAGGCTGTATCTAATTCCTCAGTCATGGGGGGTGCGGGTAAAAGTTGGGGGGGGTGCAGGGGAAAAAGAGGAGAGGAAGAGAGACAGTGAGAGAAGAGACGGAGAAGATAGAAAGAGTGAGTAATGTAAAGCCTTCTCACCACATGTACGCAGTTATTTCTCCATTTGTTAGAAACAGGGAATTCTAGCCAAGATACACTGTGGCTGAGGCCTTGATCAATATATCAATACCATATAACATTAATGGCAAAATGAGTATCTGGAAAACAGTTAAGGGAAACCTCAAATCCTAGGGCTGGCAGAAGAATGTCAATGTTTCACATGTTCTTGTTAAGCTAAAGAAGTCACTTAAAAGGACAGCATCTCTGCTGCATCTGGGCAACTGTTAACCCTAACTTAAGTGTGGATTCTATATTTGAAACTTTCTTTAATACCAAAGACTAACTTGGGTACCATAGATAAAATTGTGTAGTTCAAAGTAATGAGGAATAACTCTGGGCAAGTGCACTAGATTCAATGTTCTTACTCTCTCCTCTAGCATTCAGGCATGATACTGGGGACTGGGTAGCTAAGGCTTCCTAAAATATCCGCTGATGTCCAAGAGGGTGTTGTTCATAGATCTACGGGAACCACCAATATTTTGGCACAATAACTTGCAACTAGGAGGGGGAACATTCTGCCAGAGTAGAAGCACTTCAATATTGTAGGCTTTGTCTTCCCTGGAGGGAGATGCAATTTGCTTATGAGTGATATTCTCTCCAACAGGTAAAATAATATATATATAATTTATATATAATACATATCAAAGGCTATTTTAGCAAGAAACTGTCAGTTTAGATACCCTCAACTTCCACGGAAATGGAAAAAGGGATTGAGAATGGATATTGAAAGCGGCCTCAAGATCAATTTTATGTAAGGGCAACCATCCTTGACTAAAAGACAGTTTGTTCCCCGTCTCCCCAAAGCCTGCCTCTTACTTTGCTTAGGTTTAGATCAGATAAAGTCAGTCTCTTATGATGCCAACCTGCTTATCTTAATCCACCCTTCACAGACACATGCTCCCATGTTCTCCTTCATCAAAGGCCCTTTTTTGGAGCCTACCCTCAAGATGCTTACTTTGAGGATCTGGGGTCCACTTTCTTCCAACCTCCCAGCTTGTTGCTCTTTCTTGACCCATCATAAAATCAAAACAGAAACAACAATTCTGGGTCTTGAACTCTGGTGCTTATGTTTCATTTCCACAGAACTATGTGATCCCCTGAATAATGAGATTGGCATGTCCTGCCCTCATGCTGGATAGATCCTGACTTTCCTAAAATCATTCACAATGCAACAGTGCCCAGATCTGGATTCTTGACCCATCAGTATGAGTTGTGTCCTATAGTGTCCTTCTATAGCCCAGAATGCCCCCATTCTGCTGTACTTGCTCTAAAGAAACATTTTTCTCATTTTTCATCTCTACACAATTTCTCTCCACTATCCATGGAATCTCTCTATGTTCCCAATGTAGAAATATACTAAACTCTTGAGTCCAAAAGTAATTTCTCTCCTCTGTACAGAATTACCCTGCTCCTTCAGGAAGATCTGAAATGTACTACCTACATTTTTCCTATATTATTAGCACCAATTATTGTCTTTCTTCTCTATTTTATCCCATTATACCATTATTCCCAAGTAGAAATAGAACTAAAATGTTAGGAAGCAGAAGAGTTAGATTTTTTGCATCACAACATTCCCTAAGCATTGGTAGGTGCAGTTCTATAAGCTATCAAGAACCTCAAGGGTGGCCTAGGTGATACCCCAAACCATAGGACATGAGCAGCCCCATCTCCTCAGAATCTTGTATTGAACTACTAACCTGTTTGGCAGACAATGGCTGTTGGAGTTTATGAGGAACAGATATGGAAGGAAGGAAGGAAGGAAGGAAGGAAGGAAGGAAGGAAGGAAGGAAGGAAGGAAGGAAGGAAGGAAGGAAGGAAGGAAGGAAGGAAGGAAGGAAGGAAGGAAGGAAGGAGGGAGGGAAGAAAGGAAGGAAGGAAGGAAGGAGGGAAGGAAGGAAGGAAGGAAGAAGGAAGGAGGAAGGAAGGAAAGAATGAAGGAAGGAAGGGGAAGGAAGGAGGGAAGGAAGGAGGGAAGGAAGGAAGGAGGGAAGGAAGGGAAGAAAAACTGGGAAGAAAGGAGAAATAGAAAGGAGAGAAAAAGGAAGAGATTATATGTATATGATAGATATGTATGCATAATAAAATACTGTAAGTACTGTATACATAAGTATAAATATTATTCGACATTATATTTAAGCTACATTTCAGGGAAGCAATAGGAGCATGTGACTAAAAACTACTATATTGGAGGCACAGATATAGTTGCAGATATAGAGATAGCATAAACTTCTAAAGGAAAGGACTGATCAAAATCTCTTTAGTACAATCTTTCCAGTGATGTTAAAATTGCTTTTTAAGGTGAAATTGGGTTTCCTAAATAATTGAAAATGTTGGTACCATAGAGTGGGGGTCAATGAAAAACAGCAAGTATTCTACTATCATGTTTGCAGGAAGCCGCCTGCATCTGATGAGTCACAGCCAGCCGCGTGGCTCATATATAGACTTTGAAGGTCAATTCTGACTCTCATAAATCAATCCAATCTGTCCTTCCTTCTCGCCCCATCACTCAACACAACATCCTCTGTGTGAATCCTCTGTTTGATTCCCATTTCCCTTTGTATTTCCATAAGTTATTCCTTTGACATGAGATGGCCTATCTGTCACTGCAGCTAACTGGTCTCCCATCAACACCATTCAGTTTTCATGTCCTCCGAGATGCCTTCCTGACTACCTCATGAAATTGTGGTGAGCCTCTTCTAGGCTCCCTACATACTAATAACCTTTTTCCATCTCTCCTTTGCTTGTCTGTGACTTCAGATACATTGACCACTTGAAGGAGGCAGCTGTCATGTTCCTGAATTTTATCCAATACAGGCAATTCAGACATGCTTAACAAATTTGAATTGATTTGATGAATAATCAGCAGAACCTTTCCAGATTTTCCCCAAAGTAGCCCAACCTTGCATTGAATGGTGGCCAGAGCAGCTGAATAAACATGTGGGTTCTTTAGGTACCATGTCTGGAACCAAGCCAACGTCATTGGCTAGTTCACACCCTGAGGCCATTTTTATAAGAAGCTGAGCTTGAAAATATAGGAAGTGTCGGATGGAAAGCCACGGCCAGAGCTAAGGCATTCGCCTCCTTTCAAGACTAACATGCTTCTAAAGCAATCAAGAGGCTAAAACCTTTCTAGCTTTTTAAAAGAATAAAAAAAAAACCCCAACAAGCTTAGGCAATGTTGAATTTAGAATGTGGACCTCTCCATTTGTATTTATTTATTTATTTTTCTTCTTTTTCTTTTTTTATGTCCTCTGCCACATTTTTTTTAATCTCAATACTATAGCTTTTATATGGTGCTTACCCCGCCCATTTTTTTTTTTTTTTTGGAATGCTCACTGGATATCTTATTTGACAGTTCTTTATGTACTGTTGGGGTGTTTCTTTTTCCCTTTTGTCTCTCAAACCAAGGATGAAAGCCTCTAGAAGAACTCCGCCCATTTCCATCCTTCCCCCCCCTTTTTTTCTTTTCTCTTTTTCTACTTTTCTCTTCTTCAAACAAAACCACATAACTTGAACTATCTAGTCCCACCTCCTAATTAGAGGTGGGAAATAAGGGAGGTACCAAGACCAAACAGGTGTAAGACCAGTAAGTAGTAAGTTAGGCACAGAGGGGACCACTTACTCTAGCAGCCCGGGGGGCGAGGGAAGAGGATATGGGAAGTAGGACGGGAACTGAGGTGGAGGGAGGACAATTCAGTGATGGGAATTCCCCTGATTTTGTGTTAATATGTACCTTAAATATTATTGTCAATGATATGTAACCCACTGTGATTAAAATAAAAACTATATTAAAACAAAACAAAACAAAACAAGAATGCTAATACCAACATTTTTACACCAATAAAATCCTTTATCCATCTGCAAAAAAAGAAAAAAAAAGAATGGAGGGTGCCTCCCTCCAAGAGATGACTGGTGTCTTTGTGGATGCTCTGACTCACCTGGCTGCCTAGAATCCATGTGAACCTGGGGAACTGGGAACCTGAGCCAGTCAGAGCCCTGGTATGTGCTCTGCTCCCTTCTTTCATATTCTGAGTGGCTTCACAACAATAACCAAAGCTCAGGGGATTCCCAGGGGATCCCTCCCTCTTCACTCAAAGGCAATAGGACCAATTCTTCAATTTCATTTGAGTCATAGTCAGGAACTGGGTGAGACGAGAATTAACATTGACAGTTTCAAAGCTCACACTCTGGATTTGATGTGTCACTTAGAGTGTCCAAGGGTTCAGATTGCACTCTGTGGCCAGTGATCAGTGAGAAGCCACATTGCTCAACATTTATCAGCCTCAAATCCTCAGCATAAAGTAAAGACAATACCCAACTCACTTTCGGGTTGTTTGGTAAAGAGCAGAGAGTCAGGTTCTGCCACAGAGCAAGTGGCATGATGCTCTGGATTTGGGGGTGAAGACCATTCCCCTTCTTTGCTGAGTTTTCAGTTTCTCCAGCTACAAAGGGAAGTCAAATTCGCCTTTTATTCCAGATCCAAGGCATGGGTGCTGAAGTGGTGTGTGATACTGTGTGTGTGTATGTGCATGCATACAAGAGATAAAAATGGAGAGAAATTATGAGAAATTATGGGGGGTCTTTTGGTTTTCTTAATGGAATAACACAGCTTTAAATATTTTGATTCCAACCCACTGTGTTCTCTTTTTGTTCCATGTATTATTTTAAGAGCTTATCTATGTCTTTTTAGCTCTTTCAACAATGCAGATCCTTCTCACAATACAAGGTAAAGGTTTTCTCCCTCCTGATCTCTGAATGTACACAAAAATGTTAAATCCTTATTCTTTGTATTGAAATCCTTTGATGTTTCCGATAAAATGGGTGGGAAAGGGTTGGGGCATGAATCCAGTTCATTTATCTAAGTGACTAATGCCTCCACAAGGGAAGATGAGCTCAAGGCTTCCTGACAGACAGCAAAAAACTCCAAGCAGGGCAGCCTCCTGTCTCATCACTGGAGACTGGACTAGGAAGCCTGACAGGGGTTGAAGGTCATTCCCAGGATACTGTCTGAAGGGGATGCTCATCAAAGAAGATTCTCTATATTTCTGAAAAAACCATTCACATCAGAAGTCTGAGAACAGGGGCCAGAGTGGTGGAACAGCAGTAGGGCATTTGCCTTGCATGTGGCTAACCTAGGACGGACTGAGGTTCAATCCCCCGGCATCTCATATGGTCCCCCAAGCCAGGAGCCATTTCTGAGCACAGCCAGAAGTAACCCCTGAGAGTCAATAGGTGTGCCCCATCCCCCAAAATTCCCAAAACAAAAGAAGTCTGAGAACTCTTCACTGTTCTTCCTATTTCTCATGGTGATCCACAGTAGCATAATGACATAATGAGGTTTGTTGCAAGAACACAGTCAATCTGAATCATCTGACATTTCTGGATCTGATTTGAACACAAACCAGGTTTTTCTGGGGCTCACCTGCCTCGTGGGAATCAAGGTTATAACACTTCACACACAGAGAAAAAATGCTTGTACCCCAACAATCATCAGAAATGGCAGTTTTAAGTGCATGCTAGAGTCAGAGAAACCTAGAGTCAATCCTAATTTGACCTGGGGGAAACAAAATCCAAATCTAGTACCAGAATCTCAACTTTGATATTTGTGAAGATGAATTGCCAGTATCAGGTTCCACAGAACTAGGCGAAGAGAGGTGTATGTGAAGGCAATTGGTACTTGGTAGGTGTTTGAAATGTAACTTTCAACCTTCTGTGCAAAATCACAAGCATAGGCATCTTTAAACACACAGGTCTTATTTTTTTAAGTACTTATAAAACTTAAAAAAATCACCTGATGTCCCCTAAGAATCCACCTTGAACTGTCATTCCGTTACCTAGGCTGCACGTTTTCATAAACAGAGTCATCCAGAAAAAAAGGCACGGCGTGGCTGCTTGGATGCAGAGATAGGGACTGGAAAACTAGTATTTCATACAGCTCCGGAGAATTTAATATCAAGGAATCTTCACGTGTCAAGTATTACTTTATTTAATGGAATGTAATATCACTTGATATAGTCATAAAGTACATTCCTATCAAAATACAGCTGGTATTAGCACTACCAGCAATTGCTTTATCCCAGTAGATTTTATTGAAACCGGAATGATGGGCACTTCGGAAATAAATGTCCTAGGCTCATTTTTCCAAGACCAATCTCCCACAGGGAGACCAGTGGATAATTCTACTGAGGCTCACATACCAGGTAGACCAAGTAGCTGAAAATGTGTGAAAGAGAGACATCTCTAGGTCACCAATAATTAAGCAGACACTACAGGAATAGAGCACAGAAATTACAATTCCAAACACACTCCCAGCGCCACCTTGTCTCTGTTGGGTGGTTAGGGGTGGGGATAGGTGGAATTGCTCCATCTGAAGCAGTCTTAATTTTGAGCTATGATGGACTCTAATGGAGAGAGGCAGATGACAAGAGTCTAGTATGCTCTCTCCCATTGACCCCGGGCAGTTTAGAGCTGTCAATCATCACCCACTTCAAATAGGCCCAATGTGTGGAGAAGCCATGTGAGGGGATGACTGCCCTGGAGGGAGGATCCTGACCTTTCCAGTGCCCTGAAGGAACATATAGAGCTTCCCAACACTGTGCATATGGTGGAGGAGCAGCTCAACTCCCTCATTCTAATTTTCTGTTCTACAATCACACAGGCCCTCTTCCATCTCTACCCACCCTCAGGGGTGGTTTGATATGGTAGGCACTATTCTACACACACACATACAGGCACACATATACACACATATATATGTGTACCCACACACATGTACACATAGACACATGCATGTGAAAACACACAAAATACATGTACAGGTATATGTAGAACACATTTGCTGTGTTACATAAACCATGTGAACACATTGACACATGCACATGTGCGCATATACACACAGACATACATATAGATGCACACATGTGTGTGCATATAGGCACTTACAAGGCAAATCAGCCTGTCATAGCAGCAAACAGCACCAGTTCTAAAGTCTAAAATACACGAATTTGAAATATGGCTCCTTTTTTTTTTTTTTTTTGGTGTTTTTGGGCCACACCATGTGACGCTCAGGGGTTACTCCTGGCTATGCGCTCAGAAGTCGCTCCTGGCTTGGGGGACCATATGGGAAACTGGGGGATCGAACCGCGGTCCGTCCTAGGGTAGCACAGGCAAGGCAGGCACTTTACCTCCAGCGCCACCGCCTGGCCCCAAAATATGGCTCCTTGACCTCCACCTACCTGAAGGATAAGTCACTGACTCTCTCTGAGACTCCATTTTCCCTCTCTAAAATGGAGGCCTTTATGCATCTGAGGAGGACTCAGGTTCCTGGAACAACTATCACTGCCAGCTTTGCTGCAGGCTGCACCCATGTCTATGTCCTGTTCCCTAAGAATGACTTCCTTCGCCCCAGAGAGAGACTTACTAGAGAGGCCAGCTGAGAAACAGAAATGTTAAATAATTCAGAAGCACTAACATCAGGTCTGATGTAGGTATAAAAATAGTTACAAAACACCGCACTCCTCTTGTTTTCATTACAGCAGCCTTGGCTCCCTGGCACTGAAAGGAGGAGCCAGAGTGCCTGAGGCCAAGGTAGGGCTGGGTTGGAGTGCTTCAATGCTTCCATTTGTGATTTTTCTAATTCCTCATCTATGTGCAAAGGCCAGGCAAGTGCTCACTTGTCTCCTCTATATTTGAAACCAGCCTCCTGATTGGCTGGCTTATTTTGGAGTTGACAGTTTGTGCAGCTGGGGTTATTGGAGCCTAGAGATTCTCTACATCCAGCCTTCTGCAGGAGACCAAATGGTGAGCTCTCCAAAGATTCTCAGCCTCATCCCCAAGCTCAGATTCAAATGCCAGCAGTCTGCCTGGACCCCCATCCAGGCAGGTTCCAAGACCTTGGAAGGACTCTACCATCTATGAAATCATATATTTGGGGAAGGAAATACAAAAAATGATACTGCAGAGCTACTTTTACTATGTACCTAAATTCCTATTCAGGGGAATTTACTTATATTACCTGTAAGAACTTTCCAGACAAACCCCAAATGGAAACTTCTAGAACTCAGTGATGAGGACAGACTCAGGAAAAATGGAGTATCCCTGAGAGACCATCTCACCAGACTCATAGCCTGACTGATTCTCCAGCCTGTGCTTTCTCTCCTGCACCTTCCATAAGAGCAGGACCTGTGATATGAAAAGGTCTTCATAAAATATTCAGCTGCATTTGTAGTTTCTGCCTCATCCAAGCCAGACCGAAATGCTTACTCAGTGCATTTTTCTCTTGCAAGAGC
>PVKC010031322.1:0-14558 GCA_004027635.1 Crocidura indochinensis
ACTTTCTTGAATGTAGATCCTTTTTCCCTTAAGTTTGTACTCAATAAATTATGTTTTATTAACTCTTAAAGTCTGTTAAAATAAGCAGAATTTCTGTTTCACAGTAAGCATTTCAATTAAGCTATCCTCACCAATTTGGGATATACAGCCCCATTAGCTCAACAGATTAAGCGTGTTATTTTTATGGGTATTTTGCTGAGAGTGCTTATTCAAGTTAGATTGTAAGAAGAATTGTCTGCCAGATAACTCTTCTATTAAACCCATATGCCTCTTGGGAAATTCTATTTCATAAGCATTAATATCCATAGTTACTTTTTTCCAGAAATTCATAGAGTTTATTCATATATATACATATATATATATTCCATCATTGCCCTCGTATTTTAACTAACAAACCTTTAAATCATCTATTAACTATTTACATCTCTGTTCTCCTAAAATTAATCACATTAACAATTCTGAATACCTAGACAACAGCTGTTTTAAAAGAATATGCTGTTATTCTCTCTAATTTCTATCTTGGGTAACGAAGGATAGTGATTACAATAGAAGTAACTATTATAATTAAACAGGTCACTGGTAAATTTGAACTGAGGACAACATTGAAATTTGGGTGATTTTGTGGACAATCAATGAGAGCAGTTTCTTATGTTATTGTTTAGGCCCATTTCATGATTGAGAAAAATACTACATTTGCAAGAATTGTTTTATAGGAAGTATGGTGTTTTCTCTCTTCAATTTGGAGAAATATTAGATCATATTGACTAAGAGTAATCTGTGGAACTGGAGAGATAGTAAGTGGAAAGTATTCTTATCTTGCACAAAAATAATCTATGTTCAATTTCTGGTATCATATGTGATTCTCTAAATCCAGGATTGAGTGGAAATCTATGAGAAAGCCATAATTGCTACCAGTTAAGGCAAATAACCCCAAGATATTCAAAACAAGCAGTTTATGATATTCAGTGGAATTTTACAAATAATTACAATTATGTATTATGCATAAGGTCAGAAATATTTTTCTTAATATATACATCCTATTTTTACATCGAACAATATTTAAAATGAATTATTGAACTTCCTTATAATATTATTTTAAAAATCAAGTTATAAAACTGTCTAACTTCTTGCTTTAATTAATATGACTTCTCTGACGTGTGTGACCCAAAAAACAAAAAAAAATTCATAATGCTTCTAAATAAAATGTGAAGTCAGAAGGAAACCCCTGAACACCACCGAGTATTGCTCAAAAATATTCAGATATTTTTCCCAGAGAACATTCCATGACTTATGGGGTTGGCCATTTAAAGCTAAATTGCTTTCATATTCTTCCAGAAAATTAATTTCCTCTTATGTTATTATAAAATAATTAAAAATGTATATTATCAAAACACAATAATCACTGTAAAGAAAAATTATAATTTAAACATTTAGTGATACAAATTATAGTATCATGCTGTTTTGGGAATCTTAAATGTTATATTCTTTTTTATTTAAAATATTTGATTTACAAATTTATTCATATGTAAGTTTCAGCACCAATCTATTACCAGTGTTAACCTCCCTCCACCACTGTTCTCAGAGTCTAGCAAATACCACCACCACCTGCTTCATCTAGGCATCTTTATAAGTTTGAATCTTGGGGTCGCACTATTTCATGGTTAACACCATGTTTTGGATATTTAGTTCTGTCCTTTCATAATTTAATCATTTCATCTGAGTCCCAATTGCCCTTGTCCTCTGCTATATCACATCTGTCTTTCTCTTCTTCAACTTACTTGGGTCTCAAATTCACGGCCCACGGGCCTTTTGCGGCCCTCCGTACAACATTTTGTGGCCCTGCCCTAGAAGAATCTTTTTTTGTTTTACTTTGTTTTAGTTGTCTGGGTCACACCCCCCAATGTTCAAAGCTTACTACTGACTTTGCACTCAAGAATCACCCTGACTTTGCCTCCTGCGGCCCTCAGGTAAATTAAGTTTGAGACCCCTGGTAGACTGTTCTAGACAATGTCCATTTAAACTCTTATATTTCTTCATGCAGATAATCTAAATACCACGTATCATCCTCTATTTATCATTATTCTGGTTTACTTCATTTAACATAGAAACTTTTTTATGTTTGGTTTTTGAGTCACACCAGTGATGCTCAGGGCTTACTCCTGGCTATGAACTCAGAAATCACTCCTGTCTTGGGGGCCTATATGGGATGCCAGGGGATAGAACAAGAGTCCATCCTAGGCTAGTAGGGGCAAGGTTGATGCCGGCCTTACAGCTTGCACCACTGTACCGGCCCCAAACATAGAAACTTTTTTTGGGGGGGGCCACAATCGTTTGATGCTCAGGGGTTACTCCTGGCTATGCACTCAGAAATCACCCCTGGCTTGGGGGTACCATATGGGACGCTGAGAGATCGAACCACGGTCTGTTCCTTGGCTAGTGTTTGCAAGGCAGACACCTTACCTCTAGTGCCACCTCACTGGCCCCAAATTTAATGCAAGTATTTTTTTCTTCATCTTTTTTTTAATTTTGGGCAACATTCGTATACGTTTAGAGATTACTCCTGCTTTTACTCAGAAATTACTCCAAGTTTGGGGACAATATGGGATGCTAGAAATTGATCCCTAGTCCTTCCCAGATCTCTCGCATGCAAGACAATCTCCCTACCACTGTGCTATCTCTTCGGTCCCTAATGGAAGTATTTTCTTTAAGCTCTCTATAATAACCTATTAGTTACTTCATTTAAAAATGGTATGAGTTATAATTTGATAGATATTCTAATATTCAATTCAGCACTACTTTCACTTTAGTTATTTATTATTTATTTTCCATTAATAAACACACACACGGGACCAAATTTCAGAAAATTACATTGCATTTTTTTAGGCATATTCAATAGTCCAATCAACAATAAGCCTTCATTAATTAACTGTTTTGGCCTGACTTTCTTTTATTTTGGGGGGGCCACACCCAGTGACGCTCAGGGGTTACTCCTGGCTATGCGCTCAGAAGTCACTCCTGGCAGGCACGGGGAACCATATGGGAACCGGGGGATCGAATCGTGGTCCGTCCTAGGCAAGGCAGCAGGCACCTTACCTCCTGCGCCACCTCCCGGCTCCCGGCCTGATTTTCTTAGAAAAATTAAGCACTAGAGGTGTGGAGCTCTTTCAGCTGTACTCAACTCAATAACCTGACTCTGTGTTAAGGTGTTATATCTGGCAGTATCAGGCCTTACTTCTTAGTTTCAAGATTCATTCTTAGATGTATTCAGTAGATATATAAAGTGCTCTATATTAAAGTTGAGTCAAATGCATGCAAGGAACCTTATCCACTGTATAACCTTTTCTACTATTAAAGTAAGAATAGACTTTTTATTCTGCATTAAAATATTATTTTATTCAAGACACAAAGAGATACAATTATGGCACATACCTTGTGTGGCCATTGGCATTTGTTTAAAACACAGGTCCAAATCCAAACTACCGGAGAATTCCATTATTTGACTACTGTTCATGTATTTTGAGACTTATTAAATTGTATTTATTTTTATTGAAGCATTATTATTTACAATATTAATAAATATAATTGAGTTTTAGACATACAATGATTTAGCACCAAACCTACAACCAGAGTCAACACCCTTCCAACAATGTTCTCAAATTCTGTCCCATACTCCCAAACCCACCTTTTACATTTTGGTTCATAAAGTTTGGATCTCATGATTTTAGTGTTCTTGGCTCTGTGGTTTGGATAATTTTAGGTCTATCCTTTCTTAACATCACAGATTACCTGTATCACATTGGGGATACAATCTGGAGTGCTCAGGATTTACTCCTTCCTTCTCTCTCAGAAATCAAGCCTGTCAGGGCTCAGCGGATCTATGGTTATATGAGGTACAGGGAATTAAATCTGGTTTGGTTGCGTTCAAGTCAAGTGCCTTCCCACCATAGTCTCTCTAAATCTGATTCTTATACCCTTTCCAGTTTTATTTTTAAGCATCTTTCTAAGTGTCCTTGAAAGCCTCCAATAGTTTCTCCTACAAAGATTAACTAAAACCTTACCTCTTCTGATGAGGTGCGCCTTAAATATATAAAATTATTGAAAGTTTACTTGGCATGACCTTTATAGTCCTATATACTAAACAATGTTTTTCTATCAGTACTCATATGTAAATCAACATGCCTGGCATTTATTATTCTCAAATGAAAAGCACAAAGGAAATAGGAACAGTTCAATTTGGATTCAAACAAGTCTTCTTTATTCTAAATGCTCAGACACAGATGGAGTCAGTGAGAAATTGTGTACAAAGCAGCAGCTCGCTCTCAATTCACAGATGTACTAGACAGTGTAGAGAGTGGGAGATAATACCAGGATCAAACTTAGGATTTGGAAAATAAATGCAGGGAAAATAAGGAGTTACTGAAGAAATGGTACAAAGATTAAGTGATTGTCTTGCATGTTGCTGCTGGCCTAAAATATATAAAAATATAAATGTGGTTAGGCCAGTGTGTGTGTGTGTGTGTGTGTGTGTGTGTGTTTTATTTTAGTAAGTCAATATAAAAATTAATTAAACTGTTAGGTAAACATTTTTCTATCCTAATGAGGAATGAATAAAAGGGGTTATGGAAAACAGATCATTCCCTCCAAATAAACATCATTGGCAAAATGAATATTTCCTTTGTCAGTGAAAAATATATCAAAAGAGGGTGTTAATATAATATTAACATAATAAAGTATATTTTAAGAGAACATAAATTATACTTTCAAGTATCTCATATGTTAGAATTGTATACTAATAAAATTGAATAATTGTTTTAGACAAAAATCACATATTTAACCTATTGCTTTCCTTTATTAATCAGAAAAATCTTATTATCTTCAAATATATAAAAACACTTTCAGTACTCTTTCCATTTCATTACTTAAATTGGCATCCACATTAAAATAACAACATTCTGATAATCAATAGCCATAGCTACATTATGAAAGATGGAAAAACTAATATTAATGACACATGTACTGATAATTTTATAAATTAGGTACATCAACAATATAGAAAAATACTGTAATTAGTAAATCATTTAAGTATAATTGTAATGATTTTATTTTAAGTAGAAAAATCAAATTAGCTCATAAGCCTGCATTTCTCTAAGGTCTCCAGCAGAAATCGTTTTATGCATTTAATAGGTTAGTACTGAAAGTGATTTTTAGAGTGAATTTTCTGTTAGAACCCCATTGATTATTCTCTTTGTGAGAAGAATAAATTCTAATATAATGTTGCATATTACTCTTGTATGTTCCATTATGTCTTACATTAGACATGCCCAGAGTAGGAAAGAGAATATTTATCTTGTGTAGAGCCATGCTACTCTTGATAGAATGGATGGTAGATAGATGATAGATAGATAGATAGATAGATAGATAGATAGATAGATAGATAGATAGATAGATAGATAGATAGATTATTCCTGGATTCTGCATTCACAGATCATATTTGGCTGTGTTTATACTACCAAATATGGTGCCTTGGATCCAACCCAGGTCAACTGTGTACAAGAAAACTATCCTATCTATTCTATTCCTTTGGGTCCTGATCTAGTCATTTTATTAAGCTTATAATTTTGATTTAATATGTTATCATAATTTGAATGTGTTTAAAAAACAATTAGGGGCCAGCGAGATGGCACTAGAGGTACGGTGTCTGCCTTGCAAGCGCTAGCTAAGAAGGACCGCAGTTCGATCTCCTGGCGTCCCATATGGTCCCCCCCCCCCCAAGCCAGGGGCAATTTCTGAGCCCTTAGCCAGGAGTAACCCCTGAGCTTCAAACGAGTGTAGCTGAACCCCCCCACACGCCCCCAAAAAACAATTAATATTCCTTATATACAGGCAGGATACTTCAATCGTTTAGAAAGTCACATATTGATCTTTTGAATGTTAACTTTTATTGCTAGTTTTAAAAGTGCCACTTAAATTACAATAAAGTGGTGTTTAAAATATTAGATAAAATTTACTGAATAGTTTGATATGTACTTAAGGAATATTTAAAGTGATATTTTATATAATCATACAAATGGTGAATGTAATATTTTTAAATCAAAAATATTTTAGATTTAAATTGGTGTATGTTTTCCACCAGTTGCCATGATAACTAGTTTTTAATTGAAATAAAACACAAATGTACAAAGCAAAAATTATGATTTTTTCTGAAAATAGCACATTTAGAACAAACACAAGATTTATTTTCTTTGAAATTGATAACTTTTGAAGTCTGTAATGCATGGGGCCACTGTGATAGCACAGCTGTGGGGTATTTGCCTTGCAAGCAGCAAACCTGGATTCAATTCCCAGAATCCTATATGGTCCCCTGAGTATGCCAGGAGTGATTTCTGAGCACAGAGTTGGGAGTAAAGTCTGAATGCTGCCAGGTGTGGTTCAAAAAATATATATTTTTAATAAGTATACTAGATAAAAATAGATCTTAAGCTTTAATGCCTTTTGAATGAATCCTAAGATATAGACCATTAAGTATGAATTATTTGTTAAATTTCCTTGGATTATATCAGAGGGTCTCTAAAATGACTGAGCATACTGTGCATGATCAGGTTTTATTTTAGGTATTGCTAAAATTTACCAAATGCTTCTCAAATGTTAGTAGAAAATATCAAATGCTTCTAGTATGTTAGTAGAAAATAGCAATCATGAAATGAAAGTGGGGTAGATACTGGATTGATCAATATTGCCTAAATTAAATATTCTTATCCTTTGGAGTCTTTTACTTTTTAAGAGACTCCTAGTAGTATTTTAAGACTACTTTTGGCTCTAGTCACATGTTACTCTTGATGGTGCTCAAGAGACTGTATATTTATTTTTCTTTAAAAATGTTCCAGAGGTGTGAACTACTCCACAAGAATTACTGCACTTTTTATTTTGTCCTTGTATATTTAACTTATGCCTTTGAAAATAATATCAAATAATATAAAATATACTTATAGATATTATATTAGATTTAGCTCGATTCTCAAGGAGAATCAATTTTCATTTGATAAACAAGCCTGTGTTAGAACTAATTAATTTTGCTTCAGAAATATATATATATATATATTTTCTTTGTATGTCTATGACATATTTAAATCCTGATTCAAATACTATTCAATAACCACATTAAATCATATAAACATTACATAATTATGCCAAATGTCTTTTACTTGCAAATAGGACATCTAACCATAATATCAATCATTATTTAGTTGTGCTGATATTATTAAAATAGATATAACAATTATGTGGTGATTATAATTATCCAGTAAAATAGTATATGTATCATCTCTTAGTTGCACTATTCTGTATAGAACACTCTTGAATAATTATAATGTAACATATCCCTATTATTTATTGACTCTTTTTTAACTCCCTGGATTTAACTTTCAAAAATAATTCTCAGGACTCTTCCTGGACACATCAGCAAGTACTTCTCTTTAAATTTACCATATGTCACAGGAAGCTTAAGTCATATTTATAAAAAGGGTTTACTTTTGTGTCTCAGGTGTCATTACTGGCAGTTCTCTGGAGACCATACTGGATGCAGGAATATAAGCCAAATCGCCAATGACCAAGCCAACCACTCTACCTATTGTGCTATTTTTCTAGCCTCAAACTTTAACAACTCATAACCCATCATGACTTTATTCCTATTAGTCATAATATTGAAGCTGCAATTTTTTGAGAATATTATTCACTTCTCCCTAGCTTTTAGAAAAAAAGACGACTTTTAAAAAGGCGTTAATAAATATTTAAGTCCACAAACTACTGTAATTTATTAAATTTAAATACATATGAAAGATTAAATTTTAAATTATGTGCTAATATGTTAAATAGTTTAAATTTGCTTCAAATCCTGCATTCTTTTGCTTCTGCTTTCCTATGTCTACCCTGTTATTTGTGTGTATTTTAATATCACCAAAAAATATGATAGATAGACCTTATCTTGACAAAACATAGATATTAAAATGAGATAGCTTTAAATAAAATTTTCAATATTATTTAAAGTACTAGAAATTAATTCATTACATTACAATAGTGAACCACAACATACTCTTAAAGCAATTTCAATCTCCACTGATAAACTGTTAAACAACTATAAAATTGCTTCAGAATCCTCATAACATATTCTGTTTCTTAAAATTCTCTTAAATTTCACATGTTAAATTTAATTCTACAATGAATTTGAAAGCCACGTTTAAAACTCTTTTAAAAATTTTAATGGAGATGCTGTTATTGTCAAGTATAGCTCATAAAATTGTAGCTTAAATTTTTTCCATTATGGTTTAAAACATATGGCAAGCCTTTTTTGGAAGTGTTCTGATGGTATGTGAAATTTGTAGTTACAAATATTTCTCATTTAAATAAGCTCACTCAACTTCACCTTTCTGAATTAGCAGAACTTAACTATTCATTGTCAACTGATTCATGAATATAGAACCCAACTTGGTTTAGAACATATGGTCTAAAGATAATAAATTTAAATGCCTTATGTAAAGTAAATTAGAATTGGAACTGTAATGCTGATAGCTTTTTCTACAAGACACTTATAACATCTGTCCAGAAACTTTAATTTTTTCAGATGTTTTCCACACATGGTGCTTCAAATTTCTCTCTCTCTCCCTCATATATATGTATATATTTCAACTTTTATAAGAGAATAACTAGAAAAATGGATTATTATTTAATAGTAAAATAGCATATATGTGGAAACTTTAATTTTATGGCCTCAATGACTTTCATAAGATTCTTAAATTATACCAATATAAAATAAATGTGAGCAATAGTCTAAAAATCCACATTTAGAAAAAAATAAAGAGCTTGGAATAAGTAAAGTATTCCTCAAAGAGATCTATATCAAAGACAACCACTATGTAAGGTACAATACTTTTTCTTTCTTAGCTTACCAGAATTCGAAAACTGGATGTTTTAATATTTTCTGTCAGATTGGTCATTTCTACTAATGAAAGTTACTCTGAAATATTTGGGAAATGAAAAAAAAGCAGAAATAATAACTTTTCAGATAACAGCTATGAGAAGGAATGTGACTATAGCAACTGTCAATTCTGGTTTTCTGCAAAGATTTTTCATGAGAAAGTCACAAGAAACAACATATTGTGTTGTGTAAGCTGTTGAGATGATAAATTAACATTTTCTACAATTTCTGTACTTCCTAAATTTGGGAAATCTACCAAAAATTCCATATATTCACTTTACAACACTTATAATAATTTTAATACTTTGGTTTAACTTTTTAATTTAAGTGTTAAATAATCTTTATTTTGAAAGAGGTCTAGTTATTTATATATGCATTCTTTAACTGACTGATATGTCATTTGATTTGAATCACTTATCTGCTTATGGTCTCTCAAGCCAGGAGAAATTCATGAGAGCATAGCCAGGAGTAACCCCTGAGCATCACCATATGTGGTCCAAAAGCAAAAGACAAATAAACAAAACAAAACAACAATAATATATAGGAAACAAATATATTTAAACTCATTAACATGAAGAGAATCAGCGTTTTCACTAGTATAAATGAGTTCTTATCAAGCTTTAATAACTTAACAAACTGTTAAAAATGTTTATCTCACATTATTTGTATACCAAGGTATACAATTTGTACATCAGAAGTTATGTAATACAAACATATACAGATATATCTAGTAGTTTTGCTAAAATACTGTCACTATTGACCAAAAAATCCTAAAACTCATGCTCATAGAAATTAATTTTTCAAATACATACAATAATACCACCTAGGTCCTATTAATTAAATTTGAAATATATAATTGTATACTTATTTTAAATTCATGTGCATACAATAAGTTATTCAGCACATTGAATGTCTATTATGTTTCATATACATAAGCACAGTTGCAAGTATATAAATACATGCTATATTTTTCTGTTCACATAGTTTCTGCATATTAATGTTAAATACAGATATTTATAATAACAATAGCAACAATAATAATAATATGTGAGATTATCCTGGTTTTGCCTTTTTTGGCTTATTTCATTAAACAGATATTGCCCAATTCAATCAAAATTTCCCAAAATTGTATTATTTGAATTATAATTGTGTAGTTTTCCATTGTGTATATACAATAATTCTTTATAATGTATTTATTTATTGCTTGGTTCCTGAATAAATTCTACATTTCATGGCGATAGAAAAAATTGTGATATTAAGTACTGAGAAGCATATTTCATGAACTGAGAGCAAAAACTAAAATCAGAGAGAAGGTTGAGTTTATGAGTTTAAAATTTTATTATTGTAGTTTTATAACAAATGTCAAGTAGTAAGTGAAAAATTAGTCCTCAAGAACCCAGAGGGATAATATAGGCATAACAGTTTTAACTTCGCATGTTAATCAAAACTAATCAAAACTGAACCCCAGAAAAAAGTGTTCCTCTAATTATTCCTCGGGATAGTTTTGTAGGTCCAAAAATAACAGATGTGACCATGGAGAGCCCCATCCCATCTCAGTAGTTTTGGGGCAATACTAGTAATTAGTATATAGATTTAAACTTAAATTTTTAGCTAAGTAATAACAACAACTGCATCTTATCTTATTATTTTTTTCAGAAAGTAAAAAATAATAAGACAGATATAGTTCAGAGATTTTTGGATATTTCAGATATCATATGGATAATTAGGAAAAAGAATAAGCATATAGTATTTGTACATATATTTTATGAAATAAAAATAGCTTTTGTGCAAGTTTTGCATAGATATCTATTCTGCTCTGTAGGACACATTGGTGTCTTGTATTTTGTGGGTGGTGAAGAAGGAGACAAGGGTACACATACTTCTGATCTTAGTAATTTTTGCCTGCAAGAAAAAATTTTTTAAATCTAAGATAAACGGTTACATTTACTCAAAATTACATTTCTATGTTTTCTATTTTAAAATATAGTAATTATATAGGGCTCTTTTATTCATGTAGTTTCTTCTTAATTTAAACGACTCTTCAGATTTAACACAATGACAGTTAACTTAAGTGTAAATTTTACTAGCATGTGGGACTCAAATTGTTCTCTAATCGTTAAAAATTCCTGAATTTTCAACTTTAAGAGGTTTATATATTGCTTCAAGAGGTTCTCTGAGATTCTCATTAAGATTATGCAAGTAATTTAGAAGACTTAAATAAAAACAGCTCTCGTTTAATTCCAGTCAACTATTATTTAAGTTTTGATATTAAAGTACTATTTTGTAGGCAGGAGCGCCCGCGCCCAAAGCCCAGCTGCGGTGGCACACTGAGGGACGGTCCCTGGACAAGCTGTCCATGCACATGGGCCTGGTGATCGCCGAGGAGCAGGAGCCCAGCTTCATAGACATAGGGAATCTGGTGGTGTGGTGCCTGGCCATGGGCATCTCCTACATTAGCGTCTACGACCACCAAAGTATTTTCAAAAGAAATAAATCTAGAGTGATGGATGAAATCTTAAAATGACAGCAGGAACTTCTGGGCTTAGATTATTCCAAATACCAAAATTTGCAAATATCAATGACAAAGATGATCAAGTTTGCAATAACTGATTGCCAGTGAAGGTGCTGTCCCCAGAAGATGGAAAAGCAGATATTGTTGAGAGCTGCTCAGGACTTTTGCCCAGCATTAACAGAAATTCACAGATTTGGATGCAGATAAGTTAGACAGTTTACTTAGTTCTAATGGTTTCCCTGATCCTGACTTAGTCTTGAAGTTTGGTTCTGTGGACAGCACATTAGACTTTCTTCCCTGGCACATCAGATTAACTGAGATTGGGTCTTTGTCTTCCCACCCAAACATCAGTTATGAAGAATTTTTCTCTGCCCTTTGTCAATATGCAGCCTGTGAACACCGTCTGGGAAAGTAGTCGTTCCTGGTTGCATCATTTGAGTCAGGTTTTGTTGAGAAGGACCTGAGTGACTCTGAAATTTACAAAGTACCTATGAAGCCCTGTACACACCTAATTCATTATCATCATAATTTATCAATAAACACAATAAAGTGTCTTACTTGAGAGTACAAAAAATTACTATTTTGTTTAAAAGCTATTGTAATTACATTACCATGAAATACAGAGTTAAAAAGTTATTGGAAGTTGAGTTCAGTTTACAGAATGTTCCAACATCAATCCCTTCACCATTGTTATTTCCTACCACCAATTTCTGTAGTTATTTTTCCTCCACTCTCCACCACCTCCAACTAGAGTGAATACAGAGATCACTAGAACAATAATGGTTTTATAATCTTTCAGATCATTTATATTTGATGTAGGGTATAAGTGCAAGAGTACAACAGAGAATTTGCCTCATGTGGTCCACCCAGGTTTGTGCCCCAGTATCTCATATGCTCTCCTAAACCCACTAAGAATAATACTGAATCAGGAGCAATGTGGAGCATCACCAGATGTGGGGCCCTAAAAAAAAACAAACAAACAAAAATTTTCCATCTAGATACTGAGTAAAATTTGATCATATTAATTAAAGAAAAGATTAAGTATTTACATGTCATATATATCTTTGATTCATATATGTTAATATGCATACTTAAAAATTATAGTAGCTTTGAGCAACACTTTCATAAACTAGATAGGTACTAAAATTTTTAGAAACTAAGAGAAATAATTTGACAATTGCAGTGCAGGTTAGGAAGAAAATATTAAAAAATATTTATAGGAAAATAGAATAATAGAGGAGAGATGAATTTAATAAAGATGACATATTTATTAAAAACAATTTAAAATGAAAATTTGTTCTACCACATATTTCTGCAGTTTTCTATAAAATTGAGAAAAAAATAGGATAGTTGTCTCAGGTTCATTGTTGGAGGAACAAAAAGGACAGAACTAAATACCCAAGCTAAATTCAACAATAGAATCAAGAGACCTAAATTATATGTATGGCAATTTAAACTTAAAATAGACTTGTTACACTTACAGGCTAGGTGCTAAGTGGAGGTATATGACGTGTGCTGTAACTTTGGTGGAAGAAAGTCAACACTGGTGCTGAGAATGATCCTAATTTACTGTCACTGTATGCATGAAATCTAACTACAAAGAACTTGAAATTCACAATGGATTCAATGTAAATAAATAAATAAATAAATAAATAAATAAATAAATAAATAAATAAATGGAAAAAATCTCAAGAATTCTAGATGTTAAGCTTAATAAGTAATCCCTGATACTCTGTCTGGTCTCCTGAGCCTCACTATATTTGACCACTGTGGTGGCATTGTGGGCGTCTCAATCAACCATCAAACATATGTAATAAATAAAGGTTTTATTTAAAAGGAAGAATTTTTAACATGTTTTAAGAACATAAACATAGATATCTACTTAAATATTTTTAAAGAAAACTTAATACAAATAGTATTTAAGGGATTCAGAAAGATTATACAGCAGTTAGGATCTTGCACTGTGTACAACCTGGGATTGATCCAAGCCAGCACTGTTAAGAGTAATTCTTGAGTACTCCTACAGTTGGTCCAAAACTAAAAAAAGTACTGTTGGTGCACGGGAGATAGTATGGAGGTAAGGCGTTTGCCTTTCATGCAAAAGGTCATCGGTTCGAATCCTGGTGCCCTATATGGTCCCCCGTGCCTGCCAGGAGCAATTTCTGAGCATGGAGCTAGGAGTAACCCCTGAGCACTGCTGGCGTGACCCAAAAACCACAAAAAAAAAAGTACTGTTAAATAGCATGATAAATAAATCCAAAATATTAAAACCATTATCAAGAATTAACATATACTAAAAAGTAATAGAATAACAATACAGGAAAAACACTGGTAATAAAGAAGTAATTGTAAACAACTCAATAAAAATAAAATTCTATTAACTATGTTATAAAGCAATAATGTTTATAGATAAATATAAAAGGAAAACTCAAGACTCCAAGAAACCAAAAAAATATCAGTAATGATTAGATAGGTAGGACTGTAGAGCATGTCCAATATGTATGCAGTGATTCTACAACATTGCATTTATTGATAAACACTGTTGTGCATATTATCTACTGACCATACGCACTTTCTGTGCTTAAGTCTATCATATTATATGAGTACCAATGAAATCAACATGGTGGTTATCACTTCCACTAGTTCCTAATAGTAACACAACATAATGCTATGCTCAACATTGAACTTCCCAATTAGCATCGAAAAGCTATTACTGGGTAGTATTCTGACATCAATTGAGCACTTCTGTCTTTTTTTTACACTCCCCAATAGATTTTATACATATAATTATGAGAGTTTCATAAGATGACTACATTTTTAAATAGATAATAATGTCAAATTTATTAGTCAATTTAATAGTCAATTTGATATCCATTTTAATTACAAACATAAATCTATTGTGCAGAAGCAGGTATGAACCTTATTTAAAATAGAATATGTAATTATCTTTATTATAAAATTAGAAATAATCAGTGATAAGTTAATTTTAAGTAACATCAAGATGTTCCTCATTTCAAAACAGCTGTATTGAAACCATCATACTAAAATATTACAATCAGATTATGATTTTCAAAC
>PVKC010031323.1:0-14562 GCA_004027635.1 Crocidura indochinensis
CCCTAGGGTTACCCCTGGCTGCATGCTTAGGGACCAGCAAGTCGGTTCAGGAGAGGAGCAGTGTAATGTAGACCCCAGGCTTCCCCGTTTGTGCAGGAGGTGGGGAGGGGACTGGTGAACTTTTGGTTTCCAGCAATTAGGAAGAAATCGCCTCTCAGGGAGTTAAACATAGGAAGGCAACAAGCGAACAACTTGGCTTCTTTTGGTAGGCTTTTTGGCAAAGCTTAGGTTAAAATGCAGCTTCGGCTGCCCATACAGCCCTCTCTCTAAAGGATACCCCAGGCTTCCCCATTCCTGCAAGGAGTTGTGAGGGGACTGCTGAACTTCCGGCTTCCAGCAGTTAGGAAGCAAACACGTCTCATGGATTCTTAATTTCAGTAGGCAACAAGGAGATGACATACTTTCATGTGCTCCTTGCTCTTTATGAAGCAGATTATTATACTCTCTAAGCTAATGGCCAGCCATCTTCCAATATGGAAAAATAGCCTCTCTGCCTGAGAAGAAACTAAAACTCTGTTCCTCTCTATCTATTATAAATGGACTCCTATCTCCCAAATCCTTTCACTAGGTACCTGTAATTGCTGCCATAATCAGTTTTCAAGATGCCTCCAGTCAAAGACATTTCCTGATATGAGGTGCTGTGAGATATTTTCATACTCCAGATAGCCAAGTCACAGACCACAATGGTGTCTCGGAAACAACACCCTCCCCTTGGACTATTTCTAAAACATAAAATTGACTCGTGTATCTCCTTTGTATATCTCAAATGTATTCCTCTAACATCTATAACTCTTGTTTGAATATCCTCTTATACAGTGACAATTTTGCCAACTGGTTTTTTTCAATTGAGTGCTTTTTTGCTTTGTCACCTGTGAGGTCTGTTTTATAAGCAATATTGGTAGAAGAGTATTTCTATTTAGAATGTATGTTTGAAGCAAATTATGGGAAATGCTGGACTTGATCCGTCGGCCCCCAGAATCACCAACATTATCTTGTAACATTGTTTCTCTTTTGCATAAGCACATTAAAATGGGAAAATAAAACATATGCAAACAAGTTCTTATCTAACAGAGAAGAAAACACAAATTTGTTAATGCAGTTATCCTTCATACCCTGGTTTTGGGGCCACACCCGGTGATGCTCAGGGATTACTCCTGGCTATTTGCTCAGAACTCGCTCCTGGCAGGCACGGAGGACCATATGGAGAACCGGAGGATTGAACCACGGACCGTCCTAGGTTAGCACAAGGCAAGGCAGGCACCTTACCTCCAGCGCCACCGCCCTGCCCCCACATACCCTGAACATTGGTATAGTGATTTGGCTTAGGCCTCAGAAGAATGGGAATTGCCCATACACCCCTAAACAATGGATACCAACTATGAAACAACCACAATTGTCTGTAATATTACCAGGATGAAAACCTCTACCATGAAAGACCTACCACTGCTCTGCCATTTACTTACTCCAAAGAGTGCTCTCAATACCCAGACGACTCAGCAACAACCTGCTTGAAGGGCAGATCGCTCCACATCTAATGGTGTGCTGAAACTAGACAATGCTCCACATCAGCCTGATTTTGATGAAAGAAGTGCATATAATCCAGAGTCTTTAAATATAGGAACCTGATACTAACAATAGTTAAAAGTATGAAAAAGTTTCACTGGGAACACAGAGAATGATTAGGTTTGGACAGACTGGTATTCCTGGAGCCCAGAGTTGGTCTTATGCCAATAACCTTCTGGAGAGAAGTCTTCTGTAATCAGGCCAAGGATTCTTTTCCCGTTTTCCCCATATTTTTCTGGGCCTATGCATACAACGGCGATTGCCACTGTCACACCTTTACTATTGTATTTTTAATGCTTATCCTTTCAGAAAAAGAATACAGGTTACTGAACTTAAAAACAAATAACTGGGGCCAGCAAAGTGACGCTAGAGGTAAGGTGTCTGCCTTGCAAGCTCTAGCCAAGGAAGGACCGTGGTTTGGTCCCCCGGTGTCCCTTATGTTCCCCCTCAAGGCAGGGGCAATTTCTAAGTACTTAGCCAGGAATAACCCCTGAGCACCAAATGGGTATGGCCTGAAAAACCAAAAAAAAAAAAAAAAGAACAAGTAACTGTAGTACAATGCCTGTCTCAAATACAGAGAAGGGATGGGAGGTGGGGAAGGGGCATTGAGAGGGGCAATATTACACTGGTGAAGGGGGCTGTTCTGTTTATTACTGTAACCCAACTATAATCATGTTTGTAGTCATGGTGCTTAAATAAAAAATTGTCTCCTCGAGCCACTCATGCCAAAAGGCCAAGAATGAAGGAGTGAGTGAAGAATGGCTATCTGGCATGTCAGCCAGAGTGTTGACTCCATTGTCTGTGTGGAGTCTGCCTTGTTGTGAGATTGGCTTTACATGTTTCTCTTTTTGATATCCTGAAGCACACCTGAGAGTGCTAGAAAAAGGCCCCAAAAATTGTCTTCTGGAGCCATTCAGGCCGAAATACAAAGAATGGCTGAGTGAGTGAAAATAGTCTTCACGTGATGCAAGCCATATAGCTGCCTCTTTTTCTGTAGAGGATTGTGCCCTGCTGTGAGATTGTTGGTTGGGAGAAGCTGATATGACCTGTTGTCTTTTCGTATTTCTCTACTCTTGTCTTCTGAAGCTCTCAACAGAGTGCTAGGAAGGGCCCAAAAAACTTTCTCCCAGGGCCACTCAGGCTGAAAGGTCAAGAAAGAAGGAGGGAGTGAAAAACAGCTATCAGGGATGCCAGCGAGAGAGCAGACTTCCTTGTCTCTGGAGGAGTCCTCACTGCTATGATTGGCAACTGGGAGTATCTTTAGGGACTTGTTGGCTTTGCAAGTTTCTCTTCTCTGATATTCAGAAGTTCTCCTCAGAGTGCTAAGAAGAGTATAAAAATAACTGTCTTCTTCAGGCACTCAGGACGACAGGACAAGAATGACAGCATGAGTAAAAACAAACTATCAGGGACGCCAGCCAGAGAGCTGACTCCTTTGTCTGTGGAGGATTCCACCCTGCTTTGAGATTGACAATTGGGAGAAGCAGAAGGGATCTGTTGGCTTTACGTGTTTCTCTTTTCTGGTCAAGTGAAACTTTACTCAGAGGTCTAGGAATGGCTCAAAAATGTCTTCTGGAGCCACTCAGGCCGAAAGATCAAGAAAGAAGAAAAGAGTGAAAACCAGCTCTCAGGGATGCCAGCCAGAGTGGTGTCTCCTTTGTCTGTGGAGGATTCTGCCCTGATGTGAGTTTGGAGACTGGGAGAAGCTGATGGGATCTGTATGCTTTGTGTGTTTCACTTCTATGATCTCTTGAAGCACTTTTCAAAGGGCTAGGAAGAGCCCAAAAATAGATCATGGAGTCACTCTGGCCAAAAGTTCAAGAATGACGGAGTGAGTCAAAAAAGGCTACCAGAGACCCCAGCCAGAGAGCTGAATCCTTTGACTGTGGAGGAATCTACCCTGCTGAGTGATTGGAGACTGTGAAAAGCTGAAGAAAACTGTTACTATTGCATGTTTCTCTTCTCTGATCTGCTGAAGCTTTCCTCAGGAAGCTAGGAAGGACCAAAAAAGTGTTTCCTGGAGCCAATCAGGCTGAAGGACTAAGAATAACAAGGTGAGTGAAAACAGGATATAAGGGAAGCCAGCAAGAAAGCTTTGTCTGTGGAGGAGTCTACTCCGCTCTGTGATTAACAATGACTCCCCATTGCTAAACCGAATGGGACCTTTTGGCTTTGCATTATTCTCTTCTTAGGTCTTCTAAAGCTCTCCTTTGAATGCTAGGAGGGTCCCAAAATGTTTCCTGAAGCCACTGTAGCCGAAAGACCAAGAAAGATGGAGGGAGTAAAAACCATCAATCAGAGATGCCACCGAGAATGCAGACTCCTTTGTTTGTGTAGGAGTCCTCCCTACTGTGTGATTCGCAAATGGGAGAATCTGAAGGCACCTATTAGCATTGCATGTTTCTCTCCTCGGGTCTCCTGAAACTATCCTCAGAAGGCTAGTAAGGACCCAAAAGAACTGTCTACTGGAGACACTCAGCCCGAAAGGCCCAAAAGTGCAGAGTGTCTGAAGATCTGCTCTCAGGCATGCCAGAAATATAGCTGACTCCATTGTCTGTGTAAAGTTCTGCCCTACTGTGATATAGGAGACTTGGATTAGGTGAAAGGACTTGTTGGCTTTGCATGTTTCTCTTCTCTGATCACCTAAAGCTCTTTTCAGAGGAATAGGAAGGGCCCAAAAATCTCTCTCCTAAAGCCACTCATGCGTAAAGGCCAAGAATGAAGGATTTATTGAAGAATGTCTATCAGGTATGCCAGCCAGGGACTGGACTCATTTGTCTATGGAGCAATACTCCCTAATATGAGATTGATGACTAACAGAAGCTTAAGGGACCTGATGGCTTTGAATGTTTCTCTTCTCTTATCTTCTGAAGCTCTACTCAGAGGGCTAGAAAGGGCCCCAAACCACTGTCTCCTGGACTGACTCAGGCCTAAGGCAAAGAAAGAATAAGTGAGTGAAGTCCAGCTATCAGGCACTCCAGGCAGATAGCTGATTATGCTGTATTGCTGGAGTCTTCCCTGCTGTGATATTGGCTACGGGGAGAAGCTGAAGGGACCTGTTGGCTTTGCATGTTTCTCTTCGCAGATCTCCTTAAGCTCTCCTCAGATGGCTCATTTCTAGCCCCCCAAAAGTTGGAGCCACTCAGAAAGAATAGCCAAGAATAATGGAGTGAGTGAAAATCAACTATCATGCACTCAAGCCAGAGGTCACTCATTTGTCTGTGGAGGAGTCTGCACTACTGTGAGATTGGCAACTTGGAGAAGATGAATGGACCTGTTGCCTTTGCATGTTTCTCTTTTCTAATCTCCTGAAGCTCTCTGCAGAGGGCTAGGAAGGACCCCAAAAACTGTCTTCTGGATCCACTCAGGCCAAATGCCCAAGAATGATTGAGTTACTAAAATCCGGTTATCTGGCAGGCCAGCTAGGGGGCTGACTCCTTTGTCTGTGGAGGAGTCTGCCCTGCTGTGAGATTGGCAAGTGGCAGAAAATGAAGGGACCTGTTGGATTTGTGTGTTTCTCTTCTCTGATCACCTGACTCTCTTCTCAGAGGGCTAAATATAGCCCAAAAATCTGTCTCCTAAAGTCACTCAGACCAAAAGGCCAAGAATGATGGAGTGAGTGAAAACCGACTATCAGGCATGCCAGTTAGAGAGCAGACTCCTTTGTCTGCGGAGGAGTCTGCCCTGTTCTGAGCTTGACGACTGGGTGAAGCTGAAAGTACCTGTTTTCTTTGCATGCTTCTCTTCTTTGATCTTCTGAATCTCTCCACAGAGGGCAAGGAAGGGTGAAAAAACCGAACTCCTAGAGCGACTCAGTCCGTAAGGCCAAGAAAGATGGAGGGATTGAAAACCAGCTATGAGGGATGCCAGCCAGAGAGCTAAATACTTTATCTGTGGAGGAATCCACCCTGCTGTAAGAATGGCGACTTGGAGAAGATGAAGGGATCTATTTCCTTTGCATATTTCTTTTTTCTGATCTCCTGAAGCTCTACTCAGAGGGCTAGGAAGGTCCCCAAACCACTGTCTCCTGGACTGACTCAGGCCTTAAGGCCAAGAAAGAATAAGTGAGTGAAGTCCGGCTATCAGGCACTCCAGACAGATAGCTGATTACTTTGTAAGTGCTGGAGTCTTCCTTCCTGTGAGATTGGCAACTGGGAGAAGCTGAAGTGACCTGTTGGCTTTTTATGTTTCTCTTCTTTGTTCTCCTTAAGTTTTCCTCAGATAGCTAGAAAGGGCCCCCAAAAGTGTCTTCTGGAGCCACTCAGGAAGAATGGCCAAGAATGACGGAGTGAGTAAAAACCAACTATCATGCGCTCGAGCCAGAGAGCTAACTCAATTTGTCTGTGGAGGAAGCCACCTGCTGTGAGATTGGCAACTGGCAAAAACTGAAGGGAAGGGACCTGTTGGATTTGATCTAATCAACTGATTCTTCAAATGGCTAAATATAGCCCCAAAACTGTCTCCTAAAGTCACTCAGACTGAAAGGCCAAGAATGACGGAATGAGTGAAAACTGACTATCAGGCATGCTAGTTAGATAGCAGACTCCTTTGTCTATGGAGGAGTCTGCCCTGTTCTGAGCTTGGCAACTGGGAGAAGCTGAAATACCTGGGGGTTTTTGCACTCAGGACAATGGCCAGGAATAACGGAGTGAGTAAAAACCAGCTATCAGGCACTCGAACTAGACAGCTGACTCATTTGTGTGTGGAGGAGTCCATACTGCTGTGAGACTGGCAACTTGGAGAAGATGAAGAGATCTGTTGCCTTTGCATGCTTCTCTTTTCTGATCTCCTGAAGCTAACAGCTTCAGGAAGGGTCCAAAAATACTGTCTCCTGGATCCACTCAGGTCGAATGCCCAAGAATTATGGAGTGACTGAAAACTGGCTATCAGGCAGGCCAGCTAGAGAGCTGACACCTTTGTCTGGAGGAATCCACCTTGCTGTGATATTGGCGACTGGGAGAAACTGAAGGGAGCTGTTGACTTTGATATGTCTCTTCTCTCATCTTCTGAAGCTCTCCTCAGAGGGCGATGAAAGGCCTCAATAAACTGTCTCTTTTAGCCATTCAGGCTGAAAGTCGAAGAATGACAGAGTGAGTGAAAACCGGCTATCAGGGCCATCAGTTAGAGTGCTGAATTCTTTGTCTGTGGAGTAGTCTGTCCTGCAGTTAGAATGGCGATGGGCAGCTGAAAGGACCTGTTGTCTTTGCATGTTTTTCTTCTCTGAAATCCTGAAACTCTCATCAGAAAGCTAGGAATGGCTTCAAAGATCTCTCTACTGGAGAGAGAATTAAGAGTGAGTGAAAAAGGGTTGTCAGGCACTCCACCCAGAAAAGGGGCTCCTTTGTCTGTGGAGGAGTCTGCTCTGCTGTGAGATTGGCGACTGGTGAAGCTGACGGAACCTGTTGACTTTTCATGATTCTCTGATCACCAGAAGCACTCCTAGTGGCCTAGAAAGGCCCAGAAAAACTGTCTCTTGGAGGTACACAGGCCAAGTGGCCAAGAAATACAGAGTGAGTAAAGACTGGCTATCAGGGACCCCAGCCAGAGTGTTGACTCCTTTCTCTGTGGAGGAGTCAGCGCTGCTGTGTGAGTGGCTACAGGGAGAAAACGAAGGGATCTGTTGGCTTTGCATGTGTATCTTCTCCCATCTACTACAGGTCTCTTCAAAGGACTAGAAGGGCTCCAAAACACTTTCTACTGGAGTCATTCAGATTGAAAGTTGAAGAATGATGGAGTGAGTAAAATCCGGCTATAAGGGAGGCCATTCAGAGTGTTGACTTCTTTTTCTGTGGAGGAGTCTGCCCTGCTGTAATATTTATGACTGGAAGAAGCTGAAAATACCTGTTCTCTTTGCATTTGTCTCTTCTTGATATTCTAAAGCTCTTCTCAGAGGGTTAGTAAGGGACTCAAAACCCTTTCTCATGGAGCGACTCAGGCCGAAAGGCTAAGAATGGCAGAGTGAGGGAAAACTGATTATCAGGCACGCCAATTAGAGATGACTCTTTTGTCTATTGAGGAGACCAGTCTGCTGTGAGATTGAAGAGTGGGAGAAGCTGAAGGGACCTGTTTGCTTTGCATGTTTTTCTTCTCTGATCTTTTAAAGATCTCCTCAGAGTACTAGGAAGGTCCCCCAAACACTGGCTCCTCAAGACACTCAAGCCAAATATCCAAGAATGATGGAGTGAATGAAAACCGCCTATCAGGAACACAGGCCAGTGTGCTGACTCCTTGTCTGTGGAGTAGTGTGCCCTGCTGTGAGATTGGCAACTGGGAGAAGCTGAAGGGAACTGTTGACTTTGTGTGTTTCTCTTTTCTGATATCCTGAAGTTATCGTCTCAGGGCTTGAAAGGACACAAAAAACTGTTTCCTGTGCCACTAAGGCTGAATGGCCAATAAAGATGCAAGGAATGAAAATCAGCTGTCAGGAATGCCAGATAGAGAACACACTCCTTTGTCTCTGGAGGACT
Organism: Crocidura indochinensis; assembly: GCA_004027635.1. Classification (NCBI taxonomy): domain Eukaryota; kingdom Metazoa; phylum Chordata; class Mammalia; order Eulipotyphla; family Soricidae; genus Crocidura; species Crocidura indochinensis. The sequence continues at coordinate 8,031 of PVKC010031323.1, forward strand.
CCACTCTATTCTGAGATTGGAGACTGAGAGAAGCAGAAGGGACCTGTTGGCTTTGCATTTGTCTCTTCTCTGGTCTCCTGAAGCTCAGGAGCTAGGAAGCACCCAAAAAAACTGTCTCATGGAGCAGCTCAGGGTGAATGACGAAGAATAACGGAGTGAGTGAAAACCGGTTATCAGGTACGCCAGCCAGAGAGTTGACTCATTTGTCTGTAGATGAGTCAGCACTGTTATAAGATTGGTGACTGGCAGAAACTGATGGTACCTACTGGATTTGAGTGTTTCTCTACTATGATCTGCTGACTCTCTTTTCAGAGTGTTGAACTGTCTCCTGGAGCCACTGAGAGCTAACGGCCAAGAATGATGGAGTGAGTGAAAACTGACCATCAGGCACGCCAGTTAGAGCTGACTCCTTTGTCTGTTGAATAGTCTGCACTGCTCTGAAATAGGCAACTGGGAGTAGCTGAAGGAATCTGTTTGCTTTGCATATTTCTCTTCTTTGATTCTGAAGCTCACCACAGAGGGCAAGGAAAGGCTAAATAACGATTTCCTGAAGTCCTCAGTGCGAAAGGCCAAGAGAGATAGAGGGAATGAAAACCAGATATGAGGGACGCCAGCAAGAGTGCTGACTACTTTGTCTGTGGAGGCATCTTCTCTGCTGTGAGATTGGCTAGTGGGAGAATATGAAGGAACCTCTTGAATTTGCATGTTTTTCTTCTCTGATCTCCTGAAACTCTCCTCAGAGAGTTAGGAAGGGCCCCAAAACTGTCTTCTGGATCAACTCAGGATGAAAGGCCAAGAATGACGGAGTGAGTGAAAACTGGCTATCGGGCATGCCAGTTAGAGAGCAGACTGCTTTGTCTGTGGACTAGTCCACCCTGCTGTTAGATTGTTAGCAGAAGCTGAAGAGATCTTTTGTCTTTGCATATTTATCTTCTCTGATATCTTGAAGCTCTCCTCAGGCCTAGGAAGGGCTCCAAAAGTCTGTCCTTAGGGGACACTCAGGATGAATGGCCAAGAATAAAAGAGTGAGTGAAAACTGGCTATTAGGCAGCCAGCCAGAGAGCTGACTCCTATGTCTGGGAAGGAGTCCGCCTGGCTGTAATATTGGTGACTGGCAGAAGCTGAAGGGACCTGTTGGATTCCAGTGTTTCTCTTCTCTGATCCCCCAGCACTCTCAGAGAGGGCTAAAAAGGTCCCAAATAACTGTCTCCTGGAGCCACTCAGACCAAAATGCCAAGAATGTCGGAAAGAGTGATAATCGACTATCAGGCACACCAGTTAGAGAGCTGATTTTTTTTTTGTCTGTGGAGTAGTCTGGCCTGTTCTGAGATTGGCGACTGTGAGAAGCTGAAGGGACATGTTTGGATTGCATGCTTCTCTTCTCTGATCTCCCAAAGCTCTCTGTAGAGGTATAGGAAAGTTCAAAAAAAGATCTCCCGGAGTCATGCAGTCTGAAAGGCCAATAAATACGGAAGGAGTGAAAACCAGCTATGAGGGAAACGAACCGAGTACTAAATCCTTTCTCTGTGGAGGAGTCCGCCCTGCTGTGAGATTGGCGATTGGGAGGAATTGAAGTGAACTCTTGGCTTTGCATGTTTCTCTTTTCTGACTTTCTAAACCTATCCTCAGTGGCCTAAAAGGGGCTCAAACAAAACTGTCTTTTTTAGCTACTTGGTCGAAAGATCACGAATGATGGAGTGAGTGATAACCTCATATAAAGGACAATAGCCAGAGAGCTAACTCCTTTGTCTGTGGAGGAGTCCGCTCTGCTATGAGATTGGCTATGAGGGAAACGAACCAGAGTACTAAATCCTTTCTCTGTGGAGGAGTCTGCCCTGCAGTGAGACTGGTGACTGGGAAAAGTTAATGAACCTGTTCGCTTTGCATGTTTCTCTTCTCTGATTTCTTGAAGCTCTCCTCAGTGGACTAGGAAGGACCCCAAAATATTGTCTCCTGGAGCCACTCAAACCGATTGACTAAGAATAATGGAGTGAGTGAAAACCACCTCTCAGGGACACAGACTCTGACTCCTTTGTTTGTGGAGGAGTCCACCCTGCTGTGAGATAGGGGACTGGCAGAAGCTCAAGGAACCTGTTGGATTTGTGTGTTTGTCTTTCATGATCTCCTAATGGTCTCCTCAGAGGGAGAAAAGGGCCCCAAAACTGTCTTATAGAGCCACTCAGACTTAAAAACCAAGAATGAAGAAATGAGTGAAAACCAACTATCAATTACGCCAGTTAGAGAGTTGATTTTTTTTGTCTGTGAAGGAGTCTGCCCTGCTGTGAGATTGGCGACTGGGAGAAGATGAAGGGACCTGCTGGCTTTCCATGTTTCTCTTTTCTGATTTCCTGAAGCATTTCTTCATAGGGCTAGGAAGGGCATAGCAAACTGTCTCCTGGAGCCACTCAAGCCAAAAGGCCAAGAAAGACAGAAGCAATTAAAACCAGCTATCAGGTACGCCAGTCAGAGAGCTGACTCCATTGTCTGTGGAGGAGTGTGTCCTACTGTGAGAATGGTTACTGGTAAAAGCTGAATTAACCTGTTCTCTTTGCATGTTTCTCTTCTCTGAAGGGGATGAAAAATCCTGTCTCCTGGAGTCACTCAGGCTGAAAGACCAAGAAAAACGGAAGGAGTGAAAATTATATGTGAGGAATGATGGCCAGAGTGCAGACTCCTTTGTCTATGGAGGAATCCACTCTGCTGTGAGATTGGCGACTGGGAGAAACTGAAGGGACCTGTTGGCTTTGCATTTGTCTCTTCTCTGAACTCCTGACTCTCTCCTCAGAGGGCTAAAAGGGTCCAAAAAACTGTCTCCTGGAGCTATTAGACTGAAAGCCAAGAATGACGTAGTGAGTGAAAACTGACTATCAGCACTCCAGTTAGAGAGTTGATTCCTCTGTGGAAGAGTCTGCCTTGTGACATAGGCAACTGGGAGAAGCTTAACAGGCCTCTTTGCTTTGCATGCTTCTCCTCTCTGATCTCCTGAAACTCTCTGCACGAGCTAGGAAGGGCCAAAACATGATCTGGAGCCACTCAGTCTGAAAAGCCAAGAATGACAGAGTGAATGAAAACCGCCTACCAGGCAATCCAGATAGAGAGCTAATTTCTTTGTCTGTGGAATGGTCAGCCCTGCTGTGAGATTGATGATTGGGAGAAGCTGAAGGAAACTGTTGGCTTTGCATTTGTCTCTTCTCTGACATCCTGAAGCTCTCCTCAGAGGTCTAGGAAGAGACCTAAAAGCCTATTTCCTGGAGCCACTCAGGCTGAAAGGCAAAGAATGGTAGAGTAAGTGAAAAACCACCCATTAGGGGTGCAGGCCAAAGTGATAATTCCTTTCTCTGTGGAAGATACCATCATGCTGTGAGACTGTGAGACTGGAGACTGTGAGAAGCTGAAGAGTCTGTTGGTTTTGCATGTGTCTCTTCTCTGATCTCCTGAAGCTCTACTCAGAGGGCTAGGAAGGGCCCCAAATATCTGTCTTCTGGAGCAACTCAAGTCAAAATGCCAAGAATGACAGAGTGAGTGAAAACCGATTATCAGGCATGCCAATTAGAAAGCTGATCTCTTTTTCTGTGGAGGAGTCCATTTGACTGTGAGATTGGTGACCAAGAGGGAAAGCTTAAGGGACCTGTTTGCTTTGCATGTTTTTCTTCTCTGATCTTCTGAAGTTCTATGCAGAGGTCTAGAAAGGGCTAAAAAATGATATTCTGGAGCCATTAAGTTCGAAAGGCCAATAGAGATTGTTGGAGTGAAAACCAGCTATGAGGGATGACAGCCAGAGAGCTGCCTACTTTGTCTGTGGAGGAGTATGCCCTGCTGTGGGATTGGCTACTGGAAGAAGCTGATGGGATTTGTTGTATTTGCATATTTGTCATCTCTCTGATCTCCTTAAGCTCTCCTCAAGGGTTAGGAAGGCCCTGAAAAACTGTCTCCTGGAGCCACTCAGGCTGAATGTCCAAGAATGACAGAGTGAGTGAAAACTGGCTATCAGGCATGCAAGTTAGAGAACTTACACTTTTGTCTGTGGAGGAGTCCTCCCTGCTGTTAGATTGCCAATGGGCAGAATCTCAAGGGACCTGTTGTTTTTGCAGGTTTCACTTCTCTGATCTCCTGAATCTCTTCTCAGAGGGCTAAGAATGATGTCAGAAAACAGTCTTCTGGAGCCACTCATGCTGAATAGTCCAGAATCACGAGTGAGTGAAAACGGGCTATCAGTGATGCTAGCCAGAGAGCTGACTCCTTTGTCTGTGGAGGATTCCGCCCTCCTGTGAGATTTTCAACTCTTTGAGGTGTAGAGACCTCTTGGCTTTGCATGATTTTCTGATTACCAGAAGCACTCCTAGAGGACTAAGAAGGGCTCAAAACCTGTCTCCTGGAGACACTCAGACCAAAAGGCCAAGAACGATGATGTGAGTGAAAACCAGCTATCAGGCTGGTCTTTGGAGGATTCTGCCCTTCTGTGAGATTGGCGACTGAGGGAAGATGAAGGGTCCTATTGGCTTTACATGTTTCTCTTCTCTGATCTCCTGAAGCTCTCCTCAGAGGGCTAGGAAGGGCCCCCAAGCACTGTCTCTTGGAGTCACTCTGGCCGAAATGACTAGATCGATGGAGTGAGAGAAAACTGTCAATCTAGGATGCCAGGCAGAGTGTTGACTCCTTAGTTTTTGGAGGAGTCCACCCTGCTGTGTGATTGTCAACTTGTAGAAGCTGAAGGAACCTGTTGATCTTGCATTTGTCTCTTCTCTGACATCCAGAAGCTCTGCTCAGAGGGCTAGAAAGAGAACCAAAAACCTGTCTCCTGGAGTCACTCAGGTATAAAGGCCAAGAATGGCAGAGTGAGTGAAAACCACCTATCAGGGATGCAAATCAGAGGGATGACTCCTTTGTGGAGGATTCCATCATGTTGTGAGATTGGCGACTGGGAGATAATGAAGGGCTTTGCATGTGTCTCTTTTCTGATCTCCTGAAGCTCTCCTCAGAGGGCTAGTAAGGGCCCCAAAAAGCTGTCTCCTGGAGCCATTTAGGCCAAAAGGCAAAGGACGGCAGAGTGAGTGAAAACCAGCTATCAGGGAAGTCATCACGAGTGTTGACCTCATTGTCTGTGGACGAGTCCTCCCTGCTGTGAGACTGACAACTGATAGAAGCTTAGGGGACTTGTTGGCTTTGCATGTGTCTCTTCTCTGATATCTTGAAGCTAACCTCAGAGTACTAGCAAGGGACCCAAAATATTGTTTTGTGGAGCCACTCATGTCTAAAGGCTAAAATGGCCGAGTGAGTGAAAACTGGCTATCAGTGACTCCAGCCAGAGGGCTGTCTCCTTTGTCAGTGGAGGAGTCAGACCTGCTGTGAGATTGACAACTGGGAGAGTCTAAAGGCTCCTGTATGCTTTGCATGTGTCTCCTCTCTGAAGAGAGACCTAAAGCTATTCTCAGAGGGTTAGGAAGGGCCCCCCAAAAAACTTCTTCTAGAGGGCCTAGAAGAGGACAGCCACTCAGCTTTGCTTTTTGGCCATGTGCTCTATCTAACTAATTAATCCCACCACAACACGTAGAAAAATCAAAATACAAGTGTGAGAAGGGAGAAAACCTCACAGGTAAACACCATGCACAGAGAATGAAGATATCACTGATGACCCAAAATAATACGAATCATCTCATTAATCTCTCAGATAAGGAGTGTAGAATAGAAATATTGAAGATCCTCATAGAATAAAACATAACTCTAGCTAAACAGAACACAAAGACTAAAAACAGAGTACTCCTAACTGAAATAACAGATCTGAACAACATGGTAGCTCAACTGAAAAACTCAGATGCCTGTTGGCCAACAGGCCTCTCGAAAAGGGTAACAGAATAAGTGAAGTGGTCGATCAAACACAGAACAGCAGAAAGATTAGAAAAGAACCTCAAATCAAATGATCAGCAATGGAAATTGTATTCAAGACACGTGAACAGATGAAAATAGAAATATTTGATAAACTAGACTGAAACAACATAAGAATCATTGGAGTCCCAGAGGTCCAGGAAGGAGATCCCCAGTAAGAATTAACAGTCAAAGACATCATCACAGAGAAACTCCTAGAGCTATAGACTGCATGCAGTCAAATCCTGCATGCTGGAAGATTAGCAACTAAAAGAGACCCGAAGAAAAACACCCCAAGATACATCCTAGTCACAATGATGAATTCCATGTATAGAGATAGAATACTGAAAGAAGCAAGATCAAAAATGGAAATTACATTCAAAGGAACATCCTTAAGACTTACAGCAGACATGTCACAATAAATTATCAAGGCCAGAAGACATTGGTGGAGTATTGTGACAAAACTGAATGAAATGGATGCTTCATCTAGAATACTGCAAGCAGCCTGACTCACTTTCAAGTTTGAAGTAAGGGTCCATAGCTTCATGAATAAGCAACAGCTCAGAAATTTTACAGATGCAAAATCAGCCTTAAAGGTTAACCTGAAAGTTCTACTTTAATACAAGACAGACCAACAGACTCAACAAAATGTCACAAATTTAATGACACA
>PVKC010031324.1:0-14577 GCA_004027635.1 Crocidura indochinensis
CAGATTGGTTTACTGGCAACGAGCCTCCTGAAGATAATGGTCTTTTGAGAGTGTTTTAAGTAATAGAATGTTCCCTTATGAAACTATATCGCATGTGAAATGGGTGAGGGGGCTAGAACAAAGCTAAGGAACAGTTTCCATCATTTTCTTCTTAACAATGTCTCTCAGGTCCCCTTGATGATAGCAATGCAACCCAGTCCCAGTCCAAGTCTATTGTTTTTGTCTGTGAGGCATTTTTCAGATATCTGGATTCTCGGGCAAGAATATCTCCCAGGTGCCATGGGTGTTTCTGTGATCTCATGCAGGGCTCAAGGTGGTTTGTGGTTGCCTGGTTCTTGGTGCTGGCTTTGATCACTAATATCAGTTGATATGATCCAGAACCTTCCACTGAAGCCTCCTTAACAGTTAACAAGTAATTTGTGGAGTGACTTGACACAATGTGAATGTACCATGTCTCCTAAACCTTTCTCACCAATGATCTTTAGCATCTTTTCTGGATCTAATGATATAAATAATGATTTACTAATTCCACCAGTAGTTTTTAACTTTGACTAGCATCTTTCCATTTATTTAGCACCTAGCTAATACCTAAAGAGTCTCAGGGCTTCCTACTGGCTCTGTCTCAGGGATTACTTCTGGTGGGCTTGCAGGCCATATGGGGTGCTAGACTCAGGCTGACAGGTGCTACCACTTCAGCTCTTCATCCTTCTATTTTTTTTAAACCGAATCTCCCTTTATTATTCATTCAATATATCATTGTGAACTCAGGTTTACCATTTAAACCTGGGTTGGCTTTTTGTTGTTGTTGTTGTTGTTGTTGTTGTTGCAACTGGACTCAAACTAAACTCATGAGCCATGAAACCAGAAGTCCTGAGAACTACTTGAAGTTAAAAGCATCAATGATAAAATAATTTGGAGATACAGACATCAGTTGCTCTTTTGAAGCTATGTAGCACCCAGTAGGATACCAAAGCACCCATGGAACAATATCCAAAAACCTGCCAAAATGTGTTTAAGCAGATGTTTCTCACACTTACTTGATTACAGGGCGCAAAGCAGAACCCAAATGTCACACTCCACTCCCTGTGGGATTGGTGTGAGAGAAGGGGACCTAGTCATTGCGTTAGAGCCAGTTTCACTTTGGCTAAGACAGTTTGCATTCGAGACATCCTGTCTCCCAACCTGTGCATAGCCACTGCCCAGACAGTCTCAGGGACATGTGGGAAAGGTCGCACCCAGTCAGTCTAAGGGTTTCTTAGCTACCTGAGCAAGAAATCTTGATGTATGCACCAACAGGATGGCCACTTATCTCTTTCAGAACAAATGTACAAGAAAACATCTTCAGGGTAATAAAAATAATCTTGATAACAGGATATAAGAAGACCAAATGGGTGAGGGATAAAGGGGTGGGGAGCCAACTAGATGTAATGCAGGAAGAGTGCTGTAGGGCTTTGGTATCTTGGTGATGGTGACAATGCTGTAACTTTGTATACTCCAAGCTTAAATAGTAGAACCATGGAAACCAGGTTACCACCTGAATAATAACACATAAAACAAAGATAGTTCCCTTAAAATAAAAGTCAATATCATTATACTGCAATCTTTAATTACAAAGAATAAAGTGGATTTAAAGATTTCTTGTTAGTAGGGGTCGGAGAAATGGCATGGAGGTATGGCATGCAGAAGGATGGTGGTTTAAGCCAAACACAAACAAACAAAAAATCATCACCCTAGGATCAGAGCAATAACACAGTGGGTAAAACCAAACCCCCCCAAAAATTTCTTGTTAGGAAAATGTAGTGATTAAAAACATTATTCAAATATGGGTTGAGACTATAAACTTGGGTGGGGGTATAGCTATGTTTAAGGCTTACTCTTAGGTCTGTGCTCAGGGATTACTCCTGCTGAAAAATGAAATGAGGATTGCTTTGTTTTAATTTTTAATTTATTTACATCCAGTTATTTTTGGTTTGGGGGCCACATATAACTGTACTCAAGGGCTATTCCTGGCTCTGTGCTCAGAGTGAACATGGTGCTGTTCAGGAGGTCACTGATGATAGTGGGAATTTGAATCGGGGTTGGTGGCATATGTGTCTGAGGTCCAAGTTTGTTCACTTTGCTCGAAAAGTGAAAGAGGCAACAAGGCTCAGTCCTCTATTCCTCTACCCTACTCCTTTGCAACCAGAAAAATCATTTCCAGCACCCACCAGTGGAAAGGGACTTTGTTTAAATGTTGATGTGTGGTTGAATGGAGATAATCCATTTCATTTGCTCACTACTACTGCTGTGGTAGGTAGAGGTATGGGAGCCTGACTTTCATCAGGACAATGAACTTTGCTGTTTTGGGCCATACCCAGCAGTGCTCAGGAGTTACTCCTTCCTTTATGCTCAGGTGTCATTCCTGGCAATGGTCAGGGGACCATATAGGATGCTAGGAACTGAGCCTGGGTCAGCCGTGTGCAAGGCAAATGCTCTACCCACTGTGTTACTGCTCTGATACTAAGAAGATAATTATTTTGGTATGTTTTTGGGTCACACCCAGCGGTGCTCAGGGACTACTACTGGCTCTACACTCAGAAATAGCTCTTGGCAGGTTCGAGGAACCATATAGGATGCTGGGAATGGAACTGGGTCCTTCCTGGGTTGCCTGTGTGCAAGGCAAACGCCCTACCGGTGCTATTGCTCCAGCCTCAGATGATTTTAAGATTGAAACCTAGTCCTTGCTTCCTACTTCACTTTGTAGCAGGTAAGTACTTTCCTTGCATGACTGTAGTGCACTGGACATAGTTTAAAATATACCTACCTAGTATGGAACAGATGAAAATCAAAACCAATAGGAAAAACCAGTGCTCTGTGAAAAGTGCTTTGGTTTTCCATTTTCCAGAGAAAGACTCTGGAAGGACATTCCCTTTGGAAGGGAATTCCTTCTGAAAGGGGTGTAGCTTTCCAAGCAGCAGTTCTGCTCCTGTCCTGTACTCACTCCATTCTACTCCCAAAGGGATGACGGTGCTGGACACTGGTCAGAGATAATGCAGTGGAGCAGGGCTCATTCATTGTCTTTTATGTGACCCAACTCGGTTGGATCCCTGCTACTACCTATGATCCCTGAGCATGGTCAGGAGTTATAACCCCTGAGCACTGCTGGGTGTAAAGTCCCTAAACTAGCAATCACACTACCACTTTCTTTTCTCTCTCTGAGCTTTTCTCACTAGCAGAAGCATTCTGACTTTTCTTTGCAGAGCAGAGATTAGTCTTGGAGTTGGTTTCAAGACAGTGGCAGAATGCTTAGGGTCTAGGGTCTAAGGAATTTTCCTTTAGGTCCTTCCAATGAATCCTAGCCTGTGGGGTGTTGACTTCACAAATTACACTCACTCCAGGTAAAAAGAGCCACCCTGATTTTTGGGTACCCACGCTTATGTGTTGGTGCAAGGGTGATGTTACATGAATATATGCCTCCCTCAGGGTTTAGGGAATCATGAATAGGTCTCAGGGTTCTGGAATACGTGACTTAGGTTCTCTTTCTTGGGTCCCAACCAATCTTTCTCTAGGAGGGAATTAGGACAGTAGAGGTCACAATGAATGGCATGGCCACCTGGTGTGAGCAAAAGATTCAGGTTCCTGTCTCCTAAGAAAAGACCCTATGTCCTGTGGTCCCTGTATAGGAGACTCAGACCAGCATTCAGAATCTGGAAGGTGGAAATTCTTCTTCCAGATGGGGTGTCTCCTGTGCTTTCATCATTCTTCCTTCTCACCTAACCGCAGATGTTAAGCTGCAGGCCAAGAATAAGGATGAATGTGTGCCTGGCCAGGTGCCAGTGTCTCTTCTTTAGGTTTGTCTCTTAAGATTAGTTTTCAGGTCCACATCTGCTCCAGGCCCGACCGGAACTGAATTCCCACCGGAGATTCTGGAGGGCAAATCCCTACCAGCAACATTTCCCATACTGGGCCCCAATGAATGAATATGGAGCAAGAGCGATAGCACAGTGGGTAAGGCATTTCTTTGCCTTGCACATGGCTATCTCAGGTTTGACTCCCAGCATCCTACATGGTCTCCTGAACCGCTAGGCGTGATTTCTGAGTGCAGAGTCAGGAGTAACCTCTGAGTACCACAGAATGTTACCCCCAAACCAATATAGATAATAGATAGGTGATAAATAGATGATAGAATGTGAGTTGTGGTAGGGGGGCCCATGAGGAAAAAAATCAAGTTTTGCTGAGATTCATTTTGTTATGAATTTAAGTTAAGACTGAATCTTCCAAACCTGTATCTTTTTTTTTTTTTTTTTTTTTTTTTTTTTTTTTTTTTTTTTTTTTTTTTTTTGGTTTTTGGGTCATACCTGGCAGCGCTCAGGGGTTATTCCTGGTTCTATGCTCAGAAATTACTCCTGGCAGGCTGGGGGGACCATATGGGATGCCAGCATTCGAATCACCGACCTTCTGCATGAAAGGCAAACACCTTACCTTCATGCTATCTCTCTGGCCCCCAAACCTGTATCTTTAACGCCATTTTCTGGAAACTATCACATAGTTGACACTCAGGTCAGAATAGTTCCACCCATGGACTCATATCTGTGCCTACATGGCCGTGGTTCTACATGGCTGTAGAACTCACAGCCACAGAAGGTCGGGTACCTCATTCTCCCTTTTTCACTCTGCTAGTGTGGCCTAGGATGAAAGGAATGAAGCCCCCAGTCAATTGCTTTTTTTTTTTATTTCATGTCTTATTATTATTTTTATTATTTCATGGTTCATGCTTGTTTTATTTCCAGGTTTTGTAAAATCTCTTCACAGGAATCCTATTGTCCTTCACCCCAGGATGTAATTTCTTGGTGTTATTAGCTTTGCTTTGAGCAGTGTAAAGCCAGTTGCACCAAAGAAATTACTTGCCCCTCACTCTGCTGAGGCTGAGAAAGGGCTTTCCAATGCTGATGTTTTGGTCCTGTTTTTCACTGAAAATTTCCCTCAAATCTGAAATCTTTTTGTGTGTGCTTCTGGGCCACACCCAGGAGTGCTCAGGCATTCCTCCCGACTTTGCTCAGAAATTACTCTAGGTAGACTCGGGGAACCATAAGGGATGTCGAGGATCAAACCAGGGTCGGCTGCGTGTAAGGCAAACACTTTGGTCAGCTCTGATTCTTCTGTTTAGTATCTGATCAATCCATATCCCCACTCTCTTCAGCAGTGGATCCCTACCCAGCTGTTGGCCTCTGGCTATCTTTTTAGGGAGTAGACACATCAAGGGCTTTTAGAGTAAAGGGCTGCCTGTTTGTGCTGCCTTCCAGTTTTCCATGTCCCAGACACTGTTGAGTACCAAGACAGTAAAACTCAGGCCGGTGGCACTGTCAGAAAGAATGGCGCCGGCAACAGCCTGTGTCCCGATGTCTTTGACCCAGGCTACTGGAGTAGTGACTATCACAGTATGAAACATATTAATTTCTTTTCATTGATGGGCCTATTTTCTATCTGCCTTGAGTAAAAGGGAAAGGTAAGGCGACAAGACCAATGCTTGGAATGTGTGTGCTGTCAGAATTCATCTGCTGCAACCTTTCTTCCCAGGGTATTGGTAGCAGGAGTGAGTCTTTTAGGAAGGGGATTAGGTCAAAAAGGTGGGGCCCTCCTGAAAATGATTAGTGCCCTTTTGAGGCTTCAATGAACCATATTTTCTCTTCTGCCATGTGACATTAGAGGCCACAGTCTGCAAGCTGGAAGTGGTCTTCATGTGATCTTTGACTTTACAGACCCTCTAGGCCATGCTTGCTGTATGAGCACTCATCTCCCATTCCATGCCATTTAGTGTATCTTGCTATAGCTACACTATACATTTAGTGTTATCTTGCTATAGATGTCCAAACAGGCTAAGATAATCCGGCTAATTGTGGTATTAGCCTGAATCTGTATGTTCTTGTACCAGGTTGATGAAGGAATTAAGGCTCCATGAAGACCCAAACATGCCAGAAGTGAGTAGAAGCTGTTAAGGTAAAGGAATGAAGGATGAGGGAAAAGATTTGAACAATATGGGTAAAGAAAATTTCAAGTTATCAGTTTAGGTCCATACTTCAAGTCTGCCACATGATCTTCTTGTGAACTGAAGAGATTCATTTTTAGTGGTTAAAACTAATTTCTCATAAGAAACATGGAATCCATCTTCTGTGTGTGTTTATCTTCATTTGTATTCAGACACAGGATGATTTTGGGTTTTTGTTTTGGTCACACCCAGTGATGTTTAGGGGTTACTCACTGCTTTCCACCCAAGAATTACTCCTGGTGGTACTCGGTGGGCCTTATGGGACACCAGGGATGAAACCCAGGTCAGTAGTGTGCAAGGCACGCTACCTGTTCTATGGTTCTGAACCCTGGAAAGAATTTTAAGGAGTTCTTCCATTTTCTTATATGAAATTTTTAACTAATATCTGAGATTTAAAGGTAAAAAAACTGAGTCTCAAATACCATCAACTTAAAACTGTAACCATAAAATAAATGATGCTTCTGATTCTTTGAAGTGGAAAGATCTTCTAAAAACCATGTCCATAAATCAAATGATAAAGTAAAGCTAAAGGATACTTTAGTTTATTCCCCTTAATTCACACAAATAGGTCTTTGTACTATATCTTTACAGCTGATATAGTTTCTTCACTAATACTCTGTAGGTTTCCTTATTAAGTAATGTGAAGTTACACATCATCCTACTTGGTAAAGCAGCAAATTTTTAGAACTCAATAATTCGAATGGGGAAATCCAAAAATGCAAACAAGTTTGTAATGATTTAAGACCAGTTTAAAAATGAATCACTTAACAAATGTAATGTCATTAGGTGTGAGTGACACGGACCTGATGTATTTTTACACAAATACATTATGTATTTCATTATACATAAATACATTATGTATTTCAAATAAGTGTTCAACGCCCCTTTATTTTGGGGGTTTTGGAGCCACACTCAGCAGCACTCAAGGATTATCCTGGCTCTACACTCGAAAATCACTCCTGGCAGACTCGGGGATCCATACAGAATGTCAGGGAGTGAACCTGGGTTGGCCGCATGCATGGTAAAAGCCCTACATGCTGTGCTATATATAGCTCCAGCCTCTGTTTTTTCTTCCAAGAAAATTGGTGAGAAAACTTATGTGCTTTATCTACCTAGGAAATAAGATGGTCCCAGAGGGGGGGAGCCCCTCATTCCTCAACTTATATTTTTATCTGTGGTCCCTCCAACATGTAACAAATAACACGACTTGGAAGAATTTCAAAATACTATTTTTCAGTCACTCTTCAATTCTTCCAATTACCACTGGGATGAAGGGGCTGGAAAGGTAGTACAAAGTGTAAGGTCCGGGCAGGGGGGTTAAGGGTGGGGATGGGGTAGATCTCTGACAGTCTGGTACCCCAAGAATACCACCACAATTGATCCTTGAGTGCAGAGCCAAGGTAAGTTCTGAACACCACCAAGTATGGGCCCAAAACCAAACCAAAAAAAAAAAAAAAAGTTTAAGAATCAAACAAGGTCAGGAACAAAAAGATCGTATGAAAAATAAAAACTGGAATTTGACAGGTTTAAATACTTTGAAATTATGAATATAATCACTGGCCAATCATTATTAAGCATATGAAAGGATGGCCACATTTTCCTTTAAATAGTTGAGATTTTGTCTACAAAGCCTCTGCTATGTTCATTCACATTATTCTTATATTCTTTAACAATGGTGCTTCTAAACCGGTGGAATGTTGCCAGGGGATTTCAACGGAGTTTGAAGGCAACATAACCAAAAGGCATCGTTTAAATTGGCTTAGGCGATGAATGGGCTCCTTATCAGAGCAGCTGAGGCTGTATATAATTAACGGCATCTGTCAACGTTCACAGGCCCCGGCTAGAACAAGCCAGCTTCACAGCCTGACAGACAGCAAACCCATGAAGCCTGAACAAAAAAGTAGCCCCAAGCATCACCAGGACATGAATATATGGCTGAGTTGAGGGATATTAGCAGGACCAAACTGCTAATTAATGGTAACAATCTACAATTCTGTTAGCCTCAGCATCCAGACATTAAATTATCCAGCTAACATCAAAAACCAGGACATAAGACTCAGAGATAAGTTTCATACTTTTGATTCCTGGTTTTGAAAGTCTTTCCTTTGTTTTTATTTTTAAAGGATACGGAGATTTCTCAGACCTTGCTTTTGATGATGAGCTTAAATATTTCAAATTAAAGCAGGAAATTGTCTATAGAAGTTTTGGGTTATTTTCGATGACAGGCATTTACTGGGACACGTGCACAAAAAAAAAAAAAAACAGAAAAAGCCAGGAAAGTTTCATTAAATAAATTTATTTGTTAAAATAATTTAACTCCAAATACAACTGTTGAATTTGCATTGGGTTATAACTACAATTCATGTTTTAATTGAAATGTCAAGGTTGAACAACTGACATTGTTACAAAACAATAAACTTTTGTTCAATTTTTAAAGGGTCAGTTGTATTAGAGGTCAACAATTAACTGTGAACTCTATCTCTGGGAAACCCCAAATCAATAATGATAAGTCTGTTTCCAAAACCCACTGCAGTCATTCTTGAAACCCTGATCAAGATTTAATAGATGCACAATGACACATTAATTTAAAAAAAGGAAAAAGGAAAAAAATAGACCCCATAGTCTTTAACAGCTGATTGGCTAAGGACACGATTAAAGCTTACCCAGTGCTAACACAAGACAAGAGGACAAGAAACAGAAATGAAAAGCCAACAGCAACCAGCCAAAACAAGCACTTTCACAAGCGCACAAACCACACACAACATTCCCACTGGAAAACTCTTGGAAACAAAGAGCAGGTATCCCGGGGGCAGCATTTCTTTATACAGAAAAGCAAATTATCAGTAGTTTTACCACAGAGCAAAGTGATGGTGGTGGAGCGATGAGTTCAAAGGTCAGTCCTAATTCTACAAACCCGAGGAGAAAAAAAATCATCAAAGCACCTTTTCAAGAGTTTAAGAAAGATTTGATGTAATACTTTTTGATCAGCTGCTGGCTTGTTTTGTGTAAGTTGAACAGAATGAAAGGCATCCATCACCATCACTTATCACAGCTTGAAAGAACCCAAAAGATGCCATGTACAAGGAAAAACAAATTTTTTTTTAAATGCTGCCTTTGTATAATGAAAAGTAAAGCAAGACAGAAGCCCAAACAAAAGGAAACCTTATCACAAGAGCTAAAGAAAAAGTGTGGGTCTTTGGATCAAACCATAACATTTTTAAGGCATGTTAGAACGACTTTCACGTTATCTAGTTGCTAGTCTGATCAGGGCCTAAGATAAATAGTGACAGAAGGTCACCAACTTTTTTCTCTGGAGCCACTCTCATTCATCTCATCATGTGCCAACAAATTTAGTCTGCCCGATTTTAAGCTTTTGTAGGAACATTTCAGCGAACACACGCATGCCAATGGAGTTAGGCTCATGGCTGATGTGATCCCTAGAGTAAAGGGCTCCAGAGGCGGCCAGGTTTTCTGGAGCCTTCCATGCTCTGTCGCTAAATTTGCAGGACTGTGTGGAAACACTGATCAGGTAGCAGTAGCTGCTATGATTAACATCTTCACAGAGAAATGCCCACCTCACTGTCTGTCACAAACACGGGCAACCGAAGCCCCAATTTTTAGGCACTCTTTTCCACCTGACATCTACCACCCGTTCACATATTTTTCCCCCCTGGCCCGCAGATAGGAAGACTGCAGACTCCTGATCGATATTATCGATATATCAATCTATTCCTGATTAGGAATATAGGGGGGCGTTAGCTGTCATAAATTTCTATTCAATCTGGAATTCTTAAATAGAACCATTCATTGCAGAGGAGGCTTCTAAAGTCACTGAACAAATTGATTTTGGCCCACCAATGCTCCTTAGATCTGATCTCTAACTTCCCCCTTCCAACTCTGAGTGAGGTCAAGTTTTACACAATGACATTAGTTTCAATAAGACGGGTTCATACATTTTTTTTGTCCTACAAAGGTGCTTCGGAATTGGGGACTCGTTTACCAAACTTCTATTGAAGAACATAAACATTCACGATTCAAGGACTTTTTGACGAGCACGGCCTGGTTG
This sequence comes from Crocidura indochinensis, assembly GCA_004027635.1. Classification (NCBI taxonomy): domain Eukaryota; kingdom Metazoa; phylum Chordata; class Mammalia; order Eulipotyphla; family Soricidae; genus Crocidura; species Crocidura indochinensis. The sequence continues at coordinate 10,092 of PVKC010031324.1, forward strand.
GCTGACACCCACATAATCTCTGTTTTCGCATCCACGCTACAAGCACGTGCTCTCCACCTGTCATCTACTTGGTTTGTTTTCTCTACCTTCTAAGCTTAGCGCCAGTCCACTGGACATGTGGGGGCTACCAATCATTTCCACTGTGGATAGAAAACACGAATCATCTCAAAGGGGGAAAAAAATAGCTGTTTTTTCCGCCTGCCAGATTCTGCAGGACGGATGCGCAGGCAGGCAGTTCAGCTCGGACTTGTGCCAAATCTGGAAGAACAATAAACACACATGCACGCACAGACACTCTGCTGGCGGTGGCGCACGGTGAGACCAGAGGCCCCGTGCTGCACGGGAGTGGTGTGTACAGCTCACAGGCCCAGCGAACTCGCAGTTCCGAAGGCCGAACTCTACTCCAGAGGTGCCCCTTTCGTTGGCATGAAGCACTCTGAAGTTGGCAATGAAGCACTTCCCACTTGATTGTAAAACTTACAAATAGGTTTCGTGTTTTTTTGTTTTGTGTTTTTTTTTTTTCTTTTTCTCCCCTGTGCCATTAGTCATGCAAATGATAAATACTTCACGGCTACAAAAAAATCCCCCCCAAAAATGGTCAGAGCTTGGAGCACCTTATTCAAAAACAAAATATGCATTCTAGCTTTATCTGCCACTTCTGGAATTTGGGCAAAATTGGTAGAAGGAAAAGGGGAAAAAAATGATGTAGTTCTCTAGGAAAATAAAAGATTGGGTTTTGTTTTTGTTTGCTGTCCCTATGATTTATGATCTACTTTTAAGCCCAAATTACTTCACACAGTTACTAGAAAAATAAAAAATAATAAAAAAATAAAAGGCCTGAAATTCTAAGCTTGCTGCAGCAAACTTGTTTTTGCAAGCAGATGAAGCCAAGAATCACACCACAACCCTAGCCCTTCAAGGCAAGAAGGAATCAGTGGCTTTAACAAATGCAAAAAAAAAAAAAATAATAATAATAAAAAAAAACAAAACAAAACAAAAAAAAAAACAAAAAACCCAAAAACAGAAATAAAACCACAAAACCAAAAAAATGCCAGGATGTGCCGTGTCCTGTGAGGTTTCCGCAGACAGGGACGCGGGGCTGCGACATGGCTTGTTCCCTTACACGCGAGGGTGCGACTTCCTCGACTAAGACGCGGTGTGTAGTAAGGCTCCGCCGCCCTCTTCCTCTGGAGAGCAAGGCTGACCCCGCTTGGGTTAGCAGACGGGTGGGCCTGGGGTTCTCCATCTGGATGGCACGAGCCCCTGGGGTTAGCTGCCCCCTGCAGTGAGTGGCCGAGTAGGGGGTCAGGACACCCTTGACACGCCAGACTGCACTTTCACACAGTCAAGCCTACCTGTTGCTCTAGCGAGGAGGAGCTATGCAGGAGTTAGTGCTGGGTCTCAAATGAAGATTAAGATCTACAATTTGGAAAAACCAAACGAAACCAAACCCAAAACCAAAATCCAACCAGAAAGGCTGTCAACTGAGCAAAGAATCTCTCCCTGTAATTCAGCCGGCGGGGCAGCTGGCATGATCTTACTTGAAGAAATACCTTGGTTAGAAGCACTAGCTTGGTTCCAGAAACTCAGTACTCTCGTAGGAAAATATTTCTCCTTTACTTCTTTCTTAACTTTTTTTTTCCTTTTTTCTTTTTTTAAAGAAGACAAAATATTTTTGACTTGTAAGTGGTCATCATAGGAATTCTTCTGGCTTCACTCTCATGATTACTTTTTCTTTCTTTCTAACAACAGTTGCTTCTGCCAACTCAGTGACAATGCCAGCGTGGCCTGAGGAGAGCCATCACCCTGTAGATCCATTGGCTGTGCCTTCAAGTTGCAGGTGCAGAAAGGAGGCCGGGGGGCGCTGGTGACAACTGGAAGGACTGAACCCCACAGCCCATGGTTCCTTGGAGCCAGAGGCTGGCGATTAGGGCTCGCTGGAGAACGTGGGGTATCTGCTTCCCCTGCCCGCCTGCACTCCCCTGACTCCGAGGCCCACAAGACAGAGGTGGAGCCGGGCGGCCGTTGCCTGCAGTCCTGGACCGCTCCTGTCAGGGTCCGGGGTCCGTCTCGGCCGGGGCTATTGGATGTTACATGCAGAGCAGCACGGGTCATCTTTGTCGGGCTGCGCCGCGTAGTTCATCTGCCGCACGATTTCCGCAAAGAGCTCGTCCACCATGGTCTTGCTCTTGGCCGATGTCTCCATGAAGGGGCAGCCCCACTCCTCAGCCAGGGCCCGGCCTTCGTTGGCTGACACTTCCCGCTCGCTTTCCAGATCCACCTTGTTCCCCACCAAGATGACGGGCACCTTCTCATACCTGCGGGAGACAAGAGCACAAAGCTTACACAGGTACTGTGAGATGGGCACTGAGACACTCTCCCTTCTTCAGGCAGAATCACAACCCCCAACCCAACCCACCCCTACCGCCTTTTTAATCATACCAAGCCCCACTGGCTGCTCCACCAACCCCCACACTAGGTGGTCATGCAACCAGGGCTTGCAGGAGCTGCTCTGACAGCATGATCCCATGTGGCTTCTTTAAGATCTGAATCAATTAAGCCTATATCCTCGAAGATCCATTTTCTTCCTATGCAAGAGGCACTTTCAGATTCTTGGAGCTACCCTCCTGCTGACCCCCCTCTTAGATCTCATCCATCTATGAGATGCACATTTGGAATTTCATGGTCCATGAGGCTATCACTCGAAGGTATGCACGACCAGGAAAGGTCATTTGCTCCATAGATGCCATAGAAGTAAACAGAGTCAAAGTCCTACTTGGTCCCCAGGACGAAAGAGGAAAGTGGCGGGAAACCAGACATGAGACTTTCTTCTCAGTCTGAAGACAATGAGGGCGCTGTTCTGCCCAGCTTCGGTCACTCGGCCTGGACATTTCTGTCATAGTTTTTTTACTCGATAGTCTCTCTTCCTTTCCTTCCCAACATGAATGGCATAGCACTGAACGTTGTAGCCCTTCAAACACCTGTGCTTCAAACAGAACTCTAATGTGGCGCTATATTAAAAAAGATGGGACTGTTGAGAGGTGATGAGGCCAGGGTTCTGGGCTGTGGGGGGAATATGAGAGCTCCCTCACCTTCTGCCAGAGAACAGCAAAAGATGCTCTGGTTGGACAATTGTGAGCAATCTAGCTGTAAGAGTTAAAATCCTGTGGCCTCTTACATTTGCTCCAGCAGGCTGGTTGGGCTAAGATAAGAGCTATCTAGGAAAGGAGTTTTAGGGGAAAAAAAAAAAAAAAAAACTAAGAGGATAAAGATAATAAAATGTAAGAAAAGAAAACCATAAAATAAATTCCTCAATTATTTCGGTGCCTCTGCACAATGGTCATGCAAATAAAACAGTGGGACCCTGTGTATTGCTTTCCTTTCTTTGCTGGCTCTAAGGAAATGTTTTCACAAGACTACCATTACTTTAAAAAAAAAAAAAGCAGCATTCCTCCCTCCAACCCCCAGACGCTGGAACTAGAGTACAGGAAATAGGGCATTTGCTTGGCACATAGCTTACTGGGTTTGATCCCAGCACCCCATTTTTGTCCCCTCTAAGAGTGACCCCAAATGCAGTTGGGAGTATGCTCTGAGCATTGCTCGGTGTGGACACCCAATGAAAACAAGCAAATAAACAAACAGCATTTAAAAAAATATCAACCTGCAAATCTGTACTTTCCCTTAAGCAGAGTGGTGTAAGCCTCACCACATGCTGTCCGGTTACAGGAGACCGCACCCACATGCTCACAGGGTGACAGGCAGCACTCCTCAGAACCCCAGAGAAAGACACCTCCCTGCTCCTTCCAGCTAAGACTTTCCAAAAGAGGTGGTAGGAAACACTGATGGCAACCCCACACCAATCTCTCAGCATTTGGTAAAGGGGGTTCTCCCCATGCACCCTATTGCTATATTTCAAGCAAACTTCATTCTCTACACTCCTCCCAGAGTTCCCTGTTTGCTCGTGGAAGCAAGATCAAACTGAGAATCGTCTTGACTAGAGGGCATGCACAAGGCTGCCAATGAGCAATCTGAAACATAAAGAGTTGGAAAAAAAATGGGTAATATCAAAGGTGAGCCTAGAATTTGGATTTTAGCATTCTCCAAGAAATGGGGTTTATTTTAGACAAATTCCAATGTTCTTGCTATGAATCTGGGCTTATCAAACTGGGTCTAATCCTTCCCACTTTTGGATCTCACTCAAAAGGTTCCAAAGACACAACCGAGGGGCCTTCCACATCTGTGAGGACCCCTCTCTAGGATGAAGATAGGCTAGCTTCAGGAATGGCTTGATCTAGGAGGAGAACAGGAGCAGAAAAAGACTACATGTTTCCCACCCAGGCCCCTCAAATCTGATGTGACCTGCCAGTGACCTGGCAGAGAGCCAAGCCCAGTTTCTGTTGGAATGCTACTGGTCCCAGGTCTGTTTCACCTGTTTCAAGAACATGTCCATGAAATGCACCGGCTAAGTTAGGAAAAAAAAAAAAAG
>PVKC010031325.1:0-14558 GCA_004027635.1 Crocidura indochinensis
AAAATTCTTGGCAAGTTTCATGTATTTTGGTTTGGCTTGTTTTCATTTAATTTTTGTTTATTTCTTGTTTATTTGTTGGGCTACAACTGTTAGTGCTTGCAGCAATGTTTGGAGGAACCCGTGGTGTTGGGGATCAAACCTGGTGCTCTTGCATGCAAAACATCCAGTCCTTTGAGCCCTCTGCCTGGCCCAAGATTCCACTCTTTAAAAGTGTGCCAGGGACTAGAGAGATAGCATAGTGGGTAAGGCACTTGCCTTGCACACAGCTGAGCCTAGTTATCTCCTGATACCACATATAGTCTCCTGAGATCAACGGGAGTGATGTCTGAGCATAGAGTGAGGTGTATACCATGAGCACAATCAAGTGTGACAAAAAACAAAACAAATGTACCAGACACAATATTGGGCATTTCATTCTTTTATCTCAATTCCCTATAGTAGAGTTATACATAGTCTAGCTGAGAAACAGGGGGCCCAGTAAGCTAGTTCAATGGGGTGGAGCACACATCTTGATTGAGGACCCCAACTGTGGCCCATAGCACTATGGGACCCTCTGGTACCAAAACATTAGACCTGCACACCTGGGCTGTGTATTGCCTAAAATGACCTCCATGTAACCAAACACCTCTGGGGAGCCCTACACACGTGTGCACGCAAGCACACAGACACGCACACATTTTAGAAATGAAAAATTAGGCCTATAGTCTATATAAGTGGTCAGGAAGAAGAGCAAGAGTGATAGTATAGCAGATAGAGCATTTGCCTTGCACATAACTGACCCAAGTATGATTCCTGAGATCCCTATGGTCCCCCGAGCCTGCCAGGAGAAATTTCTGAGCACAGAGCCAGGAGTAACCCCTGATCACCACAGGAAAAGTACCAGTGCAGAGAGGAAGAAGTTAACATGTGTTGTGAGAACAGAGACAATAGCCAGCCCTGATGTTGGAGAGAGATTAGGAAGAAATCTTCATCAGAACAGGGGAAGAAAAGGGTCCTGGAAAGTGAGGTGGTCATATTGAGGAAGACAATAAGGGGAACATACTGTTTGTTTGGGGCAGTGATTTGGGCCATACCAATGGCAATGTCCATGAATTACTCCTGGCTTTGTTCTCAGGGATTACTCCTGGGTATAAGGCAAGCCTAGCTAAAACTTAAACAAAGGTGTTTGCCCAATTTCCTCTCCCCAGTAACCTCTTCTTTTGATACATAAAACCTTACCTGGATTATAGAATCTTCCCCCATGCTGGTGGATTTGGTTTTGGAGAATTAAGAGAGGGCAGTTATGGTTTTATGTTTTTTTTTGTGTGTGGTTTTTGGGTCACACCCGGCAGTGCTCAGGGGTTACTCCTGGCTCCATGCTCAGAAATTGCTCCTGGCAGGCACGGGGGACCATATGGGGTACCGGGATTCGAACCGATGACCTTTTGCATGAAAGGCAAACGCCTTACCTCCATGCTATCTCCCGGGCGCCACAGTTATGGTCTTGAGGGTGCAGAGAGGGCACATGACAGAGAGGCTCTGAGGCAAAAATGCAGGCTGACTCCAATGAGTATCTTTCCTCACTGACTTGGTATTATTTCTCCTTAGCTACCCTGCTTCATGAGACCAATCCACCTAAGGGATTAGAAACATGGTACCTGGGTGGTCTCACCCACCCATAGAGAACTTGGGGAACCATATGCTGTGCCAGGGAACAAACCAGAGTCAGTCACATTGCAAGGCAAGTGCCCACTGTTCTAGCTCTCTGACGCCCAACACACTTTGGGTTAAAGGCAGAAAGAATCATACAATGGAAGAACAGTGACAGAAGTGGAGGAAAACCCAGGCCAGGTGTGGATAAAACCTGAGAAGATGAGGAAGTCAAGGGTGAGCTCTGAAAAGATTCAGTAGGTGATAAGCAAAAGGAAGGCATGCACCTGTCTCAGTGACCGCTTCACTCCCATCAGTCTAGTAGATGATGCGTTCCTGGAACTGTTTGGAATTTTTCACTGCCATGACATCTGTCTCTGTCTTTCTCCCCAGGGTGATGGGCTACTTACTGTCCTGTCCACGTTTAAAGACACTCTATCATCATGACACACTGATCCGGAAATAGGCTTGGCCTGACAGCAGCCTGACAGTCAAGCTTGAGTACCATCCAGCTGAGCCACGGGTCTCAGCTGCGGTCGTTGCTTTTCATACTAAATACATTCGTGTTATTTTCTTCCAGAAGAGGAATCCGTCTTCCCACATGACTGCAAATGCTAACTTGCTAATAGCTTCCCTGGAGTTCGTCGCTTGCAATTATCTCATCAGAATTTAGACAAGGCAACATATAGCAATTTGTTCTAGGATGCAGAGAGCCCAGGGGGTTGGTTGGTGGTTGCTTTTTCTTTCTTTTTTGTATTTTTGGACCACACCCATAGCAATGAGTGAGGGTCCCTCCCAGTGGTGCTGAGGAGACTGTTTAATGCCCAAGATTCTATTTGCAAAATGTGTGCACTCACCCTTTGAGATATCTCCCAGGTTCCTTCTTGGTGTTTTATTTGTAGAAACGATATTAATTATGGAGTCCTGGATGAAGGTGGATGATGGTGAGATAGATGGATGGATGGAGGGGTCTTTCTCTGTTTGCCTGGGCCATATGCCTCCAGCCCCCTTCTACCAGCGTGCTGGTCTTAGGGTGGCAGCGAGGAAATGATCCACAGACACTCAGGTTTCAGGAGACATGAAGCTCTATTCAAGGCCTTAGTCATCATGTGTGGCTCCTATGCTTTAAAGCCTTATAAGTCGGGGCTGGAGAGATAGCACAGTGGTGTTTGCATTGCAAGCAGCCGATCCAGGACCTAAGGTGGTTGGTTCAAATCCTGGCGTCCCAAATGGTCCCCCGTGCCTGCCAGGAGCTATTTCTGAGCAGGCAGCCAGGAGTAACCACTGAGTGCTGCTGGGTGTGGCCCCAAAACCAATATATATAATATATATTAATATATATATATATATAAATATTAAGCCATCTTCATTATTAGCCCTGCATTCAAGCCTGTCTCTTCTCCCTCCATTCTGCTTCTCTCTGAATCTCTGTCTATCCTTGAATCCTCTCTCCACCCCTCAGGCAATCCTTTTGTTACCTTCTAAAGACCACTCCCAGAAATGGGCTGGTCTTACCATCAGGTAAGGTTACAAAGGAAGAATGAGGGATAACATTTTATTTAGCCTATATTTATTTATTGTTCTTTTTTTGGTTTGCTTTGTTTTGGGGCCACATCCAGCAGTTCTCAGGGTTTACTTGAGCAAGGCTTTGAGGATCATGTAGGGTGACTGAACCTGGGTGGCCGTGTACAAGGCCCACTGTACTGTCACTCTGAGCTTTTGTTTTTGTACAAATACTTAAATTTTAACACACAGCTCTTATAGTTATCCATCTGTTATGACCATTTATGGTGTTTTCTTCGTGCAGACACATAAAAAAATCAATTTCCTTCTCCCTGAAAACTATAAATTTCCGGTAGTGCTGACTTTTAAAATAACAATTCGCTCACTCTTTGTAAGTCTTTTTGAGAAAATATTTATTTTTACCTTCATTTTTTTTTTAAAGATGATTTAGCTGGGTAAGGAATTCTCAGTTGTTCATTTCCCCTCCCACTTTAAAATGTTTCACAGTTTTCAGTACATATTTCTAGTAAGAATTCCAATGCCATTCTTTGTTACTTTCTGTGTGTACTATTATTTTCGGATTGCTTCTACAACGGTTGCTTTACTAATTTTTTTTTGGTGTGGGGGAGGAATGCGCACACCTGGCTGTGCTCAGGACTTTCTTACTTTTGACTCTGCTCTCAGGATCACTCCTGGTGGGGAATTGTTTGGAACCATTTTGGGATTGGAGGTCAAAACCTAGCCCAGTATAAGGCAGTGCCTTATTCAATGTCCTCTCTACCTCTAGACCCTTGGAAACATTCTGATCTTTTTAGGGGTAGGCAGACCCACCAGTGCTCAGTGGATGCTCTTGTCTCTGTGCTCAGGAATAACCCCTGAAGGTGCTCAGGAGACCATATGTGATCCCAGGGGTTCAACCCATGTAGCTTCAACTGTAAATAGCAGCTGCAGTTAAATGCAAGGCAAGTGCCTAACCTCTTACACTGCCTTTTGGGTCCAAGATTTTTCATTTGGGATCATAATTTCCTTTAGTCTAGGGCTATTATTTCCCACAAGAAAGGCAAAGCATCTTCTTCTGAGTACTGGCCTACCTCCATAGTCTGAATTCCAAGGCCTTTCCACTCTGGCTGATGAGAATTTAGAACCATTCTCGGCCCTGTGTGAGCTTTAAGGGACTTCTCTACACTTCTCTGGATTCCTTTGAGCCTTTGATTTGGTTCTTTCCCAATCCACTTTTGGGTATTTTCTTATACGCTTGAACTCACTAGCACATAGCTGATAAATGAAGGGACACTTTATTTGATTCTCTTTGTATGCATCTCATCTCTCTCTCTCTCTTTTTTTTGGGGGGGGGTCACACCTGGCAGTGCTCAGGGGTTACTCCTGACTCCATGCTCAGAAATTGCTCCTGGCAGGCACGGTGGACCATATGGGGCACCGGGATTCGAACCGATGACCTTTTGCATGAAAGGCAAACGCCTTACCTCCATGCTATCTCCCGCCCCCCCCGTCTCTCTCTCTCTCTCTCTCTCTCTCTCTCCTCTTTCTCTCTCTCACCTCCAGCTCAGTTCCCAACCCCTGAGAAAGAATTTCCTTCTTTCCGTCCCTCCTTCCTTCCTTTCTTATATTCCTTCATTTCTTACTTCCTTCCTTCTTTCTTTCTCCTTATTTATTTTGGGGGGAGAGTGGGGGAGCCACATCCAGAGTGCTCTGGTATATCTCTTGCCTCTGTGCTCAGAAATCACTCCTAGCAGGGACAGGGAACCATAATAGATATCGGGAATCAAACTCAGATCAGCCATATACAAGGCAAACACCCTACCCACTATACTATCATTCCAGCCCCGAGTTCATTCCTCTCTGACACTCTATGACTTTTTTCTGAACACTTCAACTCCACATATGACCTGGGTTGCCTCTGCTTTTTGGAAATGCTCTAGGTCAGTCTTTCTCAGACTATTCTTTCTCCTTCCAACATTGTTTCCACCAGTATCCTTCCAAACCCCATCCTTCTGGTTGTCCCCTAGTCTCATGCCCTGCCTTTCATTTATGTCATTTTCTCCTATGGAACCCGCCCCCCTGCTCCCCCGCACCACGACCACCCTGGAATAGCTTGGAAGAAATGTTGCTCTCTTGGCCACTGATTCTGTTGGGTTATTTGGGGGCACATATGACTGGATTTCTGCTGATCAGTCACGACTGCCCTTCATTTGCTGATGTTCAACTCCTTGAAAAGTACTGCTTCCTATGTTTGGTCTAGGCTTTGAATTGCTTCAAATGAGAAGGAAGTTCTAATTGTTATTTTCTGGGCTCAGTGCAGAAATCTGCCTTATTCTTTAAGATGGAAAACATTTTAAAAGCTTCTACCAGAGTCTCTGTGACTGCTAAACCCGGCTTCTGTTGCCTGGTCAGGGAAAGGGATCGCATTATGAGGCAAAGAAGCTTCCAACATAACGACAGAGACTTGATACCATTGTGGGTACTTTCTTTGCTTTTGGAACTCTGGGAAAGATTCTTGCTTTGCTTTTTGGCCTCGGTTTATTATTTCATATTTCTTTGGCAGCAAAAGTTTTGGTTTCTTCTAACTTTGAAACAGAGCCTTGACGTCTTTATTTTTCCCTTTCATTTGGTTCCAATTTGAAGCTCTGTAGATGTCTTCATTTAAAGCAGATTAAAGTTTCTTTGTGGTATTCCCAGAAACTACCACACACACCTAGAATGGACCGAATTAAAAAGATTCACCCAGGCCGGAGTATAACACAGCAGGTTAGACATTTGCCTTGCACTGGCTGACCCAGGACTGACTCGGGTTTGATTCCCAGCATCCCATATAGTCCCCGAGCCTACCAGGAGCTATTTCTGAGTGCAGAATCAGGAGTAACCCCTGGTTGCCACTGGATGTGACTCAAAAACCAAAACCAAAACAACAATAAAAATATTCACCAAAAAATAATAGTTCCCTTTTTTTTTTTCATGGGAATGGGGTGGGAAGAGCACACCTGACTGTGTTCAGGGTTGATTCCTGTCTTTGCCATCAAGCATCACTCCTACTGGGGCTCAAAGGGGGTATTGGAGGGGCTGGTGAGGTGGTTCAAATCTCTGCATCCCATAAGGTCCCCCAAGCCTGCCAGGTGGATTTCTGAGCGTAAAGCCAGGAGTGACCCCTGAGTTCCACAGGGTGTGACCAAAAAAAAAAAAAAAAGAAAGAAAAGAAAAAGGGGACATTGGAAGTCAAGCCCAGGTTAACCATATGCAAGGCAAATGCCCTGTTATATTATCCTTCAGCCTCTCTGCCCTACTTGAAGATGAATAGGAAACATGTTTTTTACAAAGCAAATCCCGCATGTGAAGGGTAAATAAAATAGCTCTTAGCAAAGCATTCCAGCTGGTTAAATATAGGATGAGGGAAAAACAAACAAACAATAAAAAAAAAAGTAACTTGACCCAAGATTATACTCTGGCATGCAGCCCAGGGTGCTTTTCCTTTTAGAGTGAATTTTGGGACATTTTCATTCATGTGGAGCAATTGTCTGCCAGCATTTTATTTTGGGATGGAAAATCAACAATGATGGCCTTGTTGCTAAAAACCAATGGGCACTTCTCAGTTAAACCCTTGTGACCCCTCAACAATTTCTGGCATTATTATTATCTCCGGCATAATCCTTCTAATGCGCTCCCTGGCATCCCTTCTGCCTGGATAGCTTTCCTCTCCTCTGTTTTTGCTTCTGGGTTCTTTTCTGAGCAGCTGTCTCAGGCTCAACATATCCCCCAGGCTCTTAGGCATGCTCCTAGTTTCACTGGGAATTCCTAAATCTCTATTTCTATCCTGGGTGTTTTTCCTTAGCTTCTGTCTGGTATATGCAGCGGTTGCATAACACCCAGTCTTGCTTGGAGAGCAACCCGACCTTTCTTGGTCGGGGCTTGTTTTGACTCTCTTCTTAGGAATGAGCCCTGACAGTGCCCTGGGAACTGTATGTGGTGCTGGGATGTGAAATGGTGGGTTGTGTGTTCCACAATCCCCAGAGAGGGAAAGGGATCCCCATGCTCCACGTCCAGTTGGGAGAAGAGATGCATGCAGATCCAGCAGCAATTCCGATGCAGGAAATAATCCACACACAGTTGGGAAGGAATAGCAGGCCAGAGACTCACACTGCAAGCTGTTTACCCACAAGCCAGTTGCTCCATCACATGGAACCATCAGCCAAGATGGCAGCCTCTCTTCCAGGCCTCCAAAACAGCCTTCATTGGGAAAAATCAAGCCCACCCCCAAGGAGAGGGGAAAAAGCCAGATGAGGGGGCAATGGGGAAACATCTTTTTAACATGTAAACCAAAGGAACCAATATAAGGACCAATCCAAAGGCTTCTACTAACACTGGGGCAAAACCAGGGTCAACCCATATGTAAAGTAAGCAACCTTATCTCCCTGTGTAAGAACCCAACCTTAGCTGACTCATACTGGACTCAGTATTTCTCCCAAAATTAGACCTGCTGGTTTGTAGCTGGTCACTATTGTGCTTAAGGATCGATATAAAAGATCTTCTAGGCTAGTTCTTTTGCTGAACCTAATTTATCCATTAATTATTCTTTTCTCTTAAAATTTTTTTGGAGGAAAGACACACCGGGTGGTGCTCAGCAGTTACTCCTGGCATTGCTAGGAAACTACAGGATGTTGGAGCTTAAATCCAGGCTCCAGCCTGCAAAGCCTGCTCTCTGGCCATTCTCGTCTCTTTCTATTTGCTATGTTCATAAATAACCTCATCTAGGTAACCTCAACTATGTAATCTTAGCTGTTTCATCTATGACTATAAGTTTTTTGGAGGGGTGGAGCAGGGATGAGGGGCACAACCACCTGTGCTCAGGGTTTACCCCCAGATTGGTGGATCATATAGAATGGCAGGGATTGAACCCAGTTGGCTATGGGCAAGACAAGTCCCCTACCCATTGGTAGTACTATAACTCTGGCCCTAAGTCCAAGATATTGAATTTCCTGAAGGCAATGGCGAATCAGATGATTTTTATATTTTTCTATATCCTTGATTATTAATATTTTCACAATTGTTTTTCTTCTCATGCAATGGCCACTTGTGTTTTGCAGGATACTTGTATTTTTTCTTACTGCTTGGTGCCTAAGCATGAATGTAGGTCTGGTGGGTGGGGCATTGCTGGGAGTGACCCTGGGGTTATCTGAGTATGGCCTTGGAGGCTAAATAAAGCTAAAACAAAATTAAAAACAAACAACATTATTTGAATATACATACTTACTTGCCAAATATTTATACATATCTAAGACGCATTTTATTTGACTTCTGTTCTTTTTCTTTTTGGGAGGACCACATTTGTGCATCAGTGGATGCTCAGGGAGCACTCATGGTGACTTTCAGGGTGCCAGGGATTAAATCAGGGCCAGTCCCATACAAGGGCCTTATCGCCTGTACTATTTCTTCAGTCCCCCCAATTTATAGATAATGTTCTTATTAAAGATGCTCTTAGTTAAAAGTTTATTTATTTATTTTGGCAGGGGATAGGGTGAGTCATATCTGGAACTGCTCAAGGGCTATTTCTGGTTCTGTGGTCAGAAGTCACTTTTGATGGTGCTTAGGGACCATATGTGGTGCCAACGGTTCAAATCAAGGTCATTGGAATGCAGGGCAAAGATCTCAACCCTTGTGCTATTTCTTTTGTGCCTACAAATCATTTTAATGAAGCACATTTTCATTGTTTTGGGGTCATATTCAGCTGTCCACAGAACTGACTCCTTACTTTGTGCTCAGAGATAGGTTTTTGGCAGAGTTCAGGGTACCATATGGGGTGCTAGGGATCAAAATTAGTCAGTTGGGTGCAAGGCAAGTGCCCTACTTGCTGTACCATTGTTCCAGCTTCCTTTTTTTTTTTTTTTTTTTGGTTTTTGGGCCACACCCAGTGACGCTCAGGGGTTATCCCTGGCTATGCGCTCAGAAATCGCTCCTGGTAGGCACGGGGGACCATATGGGAACCGGGGGATCGAACCGTGGTCCGTCCAAGGCTAGCGCTGTAAGGCAGGCACCTTACCTGCAGCGCCACCGCCCGGCCCCTCAGCTTCCTTTTTTAATATTTTTATGATCATAGAAATTCTTCAATTTTAAAAAGCATTTTTTGGGGTCACACCCAGCAGTGCTCAGGGGTTACTCTTGGCTCCATGCTCAGAAATTGCTCCTGGCAGGCACGGGGGGACCATATGGGGCACCGGGATTTGAACCGGTGACCTTTTGCATGAAAGGCAAACACCTTACTTCCATGCTATCTTCCGGGCCCTTTAAAAAGCATTTTTTAATCAAGTAAAAATGCAAAATTTATTCTAAGCTCTTTTGCTGTACCCAGCCTGAACTATACCAGAGATGGTGCCCATTAAGTAGTACAAAAATCTACGGGTGGGGCGGGGCAGTGGCGCTGGAGGTAAGGTGCCTGCTTTGCCTGCACTAACCTAGGACGGACCGTGGTTCGATCCCCCGGTTCCCCATATGGTCCCCTGTGCCTGCCAGGAGCAACTTCTGAGCGCATAGCCAGGAGTAACCCCTGAGCGTCACTGGGTGTGGCCCAAAAACCAAAAAAAAAAAAAAATCTACGGGTATGTAATTGGCAGATTCTCATTGATTTGATCATTACACTTAAACTATTTTTGTATTTCTGGAATAAATATCACTTGATCTTAAATTACTGCTGGATTTGACTTGCCAAATTTTATTTAGGATTTATTTTTATATATAGATAAATCATATTGAATGAGAGATGACAAACTAGTTATAAGGCAAACCTATGTAATTTTTTGTTTGTTTTTTTTTTGTTTTTTTGTTTTGGGGAGCCACACCCGTTGACACTCAGGGGTTACTCGTGGCTATGCACTCAGAAATCGCTCGTGGCCTTGGGGGACCATATGGGACACAGGGGGATTGAACCACAGTTCGTCCTAGGCTAATGCTTGTAAGGCAGACTTACCTCTAGCACCATCACTTTGGCTCCCAAACATGTAATTTTTGAAGTTTTTGAATGAATCATCAGTGTTAAAAAAAAATAATACTAAGGCCCCGGAGAGATAGCACAGCGGCGTTCACCTTGCAAGCAGCCGATCCAGGACCAAAGGTGGTTGGTTCGAATCCCCATGTCCCATATGGTCCCCCGGGCCTGCCAGGAGCTATTTCTGAGCAGACATCCAGGAGTAACCCCTGAGCACCTCCGGGTGTGCCCCCCCCCCAAAAAAAAGAGCAGCAGTAGGATGGCCCAAAGACAAACAATAGAAAAGCATAGTTCTTAAAATGATGCTCTGCATGATCTAGCCTTGCCAAATTCAATAAAGACATTTAGGGGCCAGAGAGATAACATGGAGGTAGGTCATTTGCCTTGCATGCAGAAAGATGGTGGTTTGAACCCTGGTGTCCCATATGGTCCCCCGTGCCTGCCAGGAGCTATTTCTGAGCAGACAGCCAGGAGTAACCCCTGAGCACTGCCGGATGTGTCCCAAAAACCAAAATAAATAAATAAATAATACTAAAGTTTTGATGTTTCAGTGTTTTCTTCAAAATAAAGGAATGAGGAACTGAGAGAACAGTGACAGTTAAGTTGCTTGCTTGGCACACAGTAGATGCAGTAGATGTAGTTCCAGGTACCCTCTGTGGTCTTCTGAGGCCTGCCAGGGGTGATCCCTGAATGCAGAGGTAGCAGTAAGCCCCGACCACTGCTGGGCATAGCTCCAAACAAAAATAAATCAATTAATTAAAATTATAAATAGATAAAGGAATGAGACAAAACTGGAAAGATTTTTTTCATGATCCTCTCAATGTATGTTTCTCACTTTGTTAATTCCTACCCTCATTTATCTGTTGTTGTTGTTGTTGTTTTGTGGAGGGGGGTCCCCATAATAAGTCCATAATAAGTCCAGGGGCCCCTGAATGATTCTCGGTCAACTAGACAGGAGGGTGAGTGCGCAGGTCTGAAGATGCAGAACTGCTCAGGACCTGTGTTGTTGGGAATATCAGGGTTACACTTATGGTGTTGAGGGCCTTCAGGATTATGCCTGACAGACCTTGGAGTCTTTCAGGACTGTACCCAGTGATGCTTGGGTGCCCTGTGGTGTGGGAATCGAACCCAGCCCTATACTAACTCCTGATCACTCCACCCATATTTGCATATCTCACCTTTGGTCTATAGTTTTAGCTAATCTTACCTAGCTTTTTATCTTTGTTCAAAGATAACTTTCTCTTAGACATAGCTATGAGAAATATTTTGTTCTAGTTCTGAAACTATTTAAATGACACAGGCATCACTTTTTTTTTTTATTGAACTGGCCTTGTAAAATTATCCACAAAATTTCTTTAATTCTCTGAGTTTGAGTTTTTTTTTTCTTCCAGTCTATGGTAGAGGAACTATTAAAAGTTTTAAACTCTTGGGACTAAAATGAAAAGTAACAGGTAGGGTTCTTATTTTGCATGTAACTGACCCAGGTTCAATGCCCAGAATCCTATATAGTCCCCTAAGTCTGCCAGAAATGATTCCTGAGCCCACATTCAGGAATAACTTCTGAGCATCACTGGATATGGACCTTCCCACAAAATTTTTTTTCAAACTCTTGTATTAATTATAGTAATAAATAAATTTTATTTCTATTTTACTTTCTTTTAAGAGGACACACATGAAGACTCTCGGGGGTTATTTCTGGCTCTGTGCTCAGAGATCACTCCTGGCATTGCTCAGGGAACATATGGCATGCCAGGAACTGACCCCAAGACTGCTATGTGTAACCAAGTGGCCAACCTGCTGTATTAACACTCTAACCTCCAAAATATTTTTAGTATTCATTTTACTTTTTCAATTTGATAAAATAAGTTGGCACAGTTTTCTTTTATTAAATAACAAAAACTGGGACTGGAGAGATAGTATAACAGGTCAGCTGTTTGCCTTGCATGTGAGTTTGAGCCCCAGCACCTGATATGGTCCTCTAGTTCTGCCAGGAGTGATCCCTGAGTGCAGAATCAGGAGTAAACTCTGAGTACTGCTTAGTGTGGCTCAAATTAAAAAAAAAAATAGACAAAAATATAATCACTATCTTAGCATTCTTTCTGTTTTGCTAAATTTGTTTATTTATAGTTTCCTTTATTTGAGGAAATAGAGCTCTATTTTATAGGTCTTTTCAAAGAACCAGAGTTTGGTTCTATTTTTGCCCTCCATTTTCTGTTTTAATAGGGTAGGGAGTGTGGTTGAGGATAATTCTGCACATGATTGGTCCAGCCTTGCTGGCTGAAGATAATAGGCCTGGCAGTGTGAGGTGGGTGCCATGAAGGTGGTGAGGTAGGGTAAGGGGAGTTCTGGAACTTGTGGTAGGGGACAGAAAACACACACACACACACACACACACACACACCACAGGAATATGTTTTGTTCCATCACATAAATTAGCTCCTCTATTGTTAAAGACAAAAAAAAAAACCTACTTGAACTTTATTTTCAATTTTCTTTGGAAGTAGCATGTTCCCTTCTAATTTTTTAAAAATAAATCTTCAAAAACATATTTTTATTTTTGGGTTCATGCCCAGTAGCGCTCAGGGTTTACTCTTGGCTCTGCATTCAGAATTTGCTCCTGGGAGCCTCTGGGGACCATATGGGATGCTGGGATTTGAACCACCTCCATCCTGGGTTGGCTGTGTGCAACACAAATGCCCTACCGCTGTGCTATCTTTCAGGCCCCTTCAAAAACATTTTATAAAAAAGTCTTCGAGGGGCCAGAGAGATAGCATGGAGGTAAGGCATTTGCTTGCATGCAGAAGGATGTCGGCTTGAATACCAGCATCCCATATGGGGCACCGGGATTTGAACCGATGACCTTTTGCATGAAAGGCAAACGCCTTACCTCCATGCTATCTCCCGGGCTAGGAGCGATTTCTGAGTGTAGAGCCAGGAGTGACCCCTGAGCGCTGCCAGGTGTGACCCCAAAACAAAACACAGACAAACAAAAGTCTTTGTTTTCAAAATAAAGTCATTTTCCCCCTTGAGTTTTTTTTTTATTTAAATCTATTTGTCTTCTCTCTGGCATTGTTATGTATGTATGTATGTATGTATCTGTGACTGTCTATATTTCAGGAACATTTTTGTTTTGTTTTATTTTGGGTCATACCCTGCAGCACTCAAGGGTTACTCCTAGTTCTACACTCAGAAATAGCTCCTAGCAGGCTTGGGGGACAATATGGGATGCTGGGATTCAAACCACAGTCCTTCGGCATGCAAGGCAAACATCCTACCTCCGTGCTATCTTTCCGGTCCCATATTTCAGGAGCATTTGAGTTATACTCAGTAGTGGCTCTGCACTCAGGGATCACCCCTCATGGTACCAGGATTAAACCTTACTCTTGTGTTTCCTCTCCAATGTAGGGGACTATACCATAATGCCACTTGATATTTGGTCATTCAAGTCTACATATTATTATTTTTCAAAATTTTCTTAGGAATAGGGAAGTTCATTTTTTTCTTGGAAACTTAGCCAGATGATATCTTCTAGAGAAGAAGAATCTTGCATAGCTACTGTGACATGTACCCAAAGGAATCTTTTCTGTACCTTTTCTTCAAATCCTTATTCTCCTAAATATCAAGGAAGCCAGGAAAATGCCCATGGTCAAACATGTGCTACATGCTTGTATGTTCATAAGATGCATGAATAGTGGATTGGGTGTTTGTATAGATGTATAAAGTGAGTATGCAGTGTGTGTCTATGTATGGTATTTGTGCATGTAAATAGGAACTATTATGGTGGAATACATATGTGTGCAGAGCCAGCTGTATTGTATATGTGTATTATGTTTGTATAAGGGGTGTGTATGGTACTGAGATACTAAGGTCTGCCTGAAAGACCAGGCTTGGTCCTTACAACACTCTCCAGCCTTCTTGGGAATGTCAGGATTAGTACTGTGATCATTTTGGATGTTCTCTGTGATAGAAGTGTGGGTAACTAAGACCAGCACTAGTACCTGGCTTCTACTTCTGTCTTCCCTCTCACACATAAAAAAAAAAATCTTCTCCTTTAAGGAAAGGAACTTTCCCACCTCTTTGAGTTAGTGTTAGTGCCTTCCTGGTAGTGTTCTTGTAGATCTCAGTACCTGTCCACTCAGCAACCCACCTGCATCTTTCTTGGGTGCTTCACAAAGTGCCAGGATCCAAGACAGCCGCTGACCTTTGGGGGCCTCATATACATTTGGCCTCTACTTTTCTGGATATCTATCTATCTATCTATCTATCTATCTATCTATCTATCTATCTATCTATCTATCTATCACCTATCTACCATCTATCTATCTCTACCTATCTATCTACCTATCATCTGCCTATCTATATCTACTTACCTATCTATGTACTATCTAACATCCATCCATCCGCCTTTCCATCCATCCACCCACACTCTCCCCCA
>PVKC010031326.1:0-14557 GCA_004027635.1 Crocidura indochinensis
GGTGCAGGAGTGAAGGGGTGCAGGGATGCTTGGATGCGAGGATACAGGGGTGCAGGGATGCAAGGGTGCTGGATGCAGACTGCAGGGGTGCAGCAGCACACAAAGGGTGCAAGGATGCAGGGATGCGGGGATGCAGGAATGAAGGGGTGCAGGGATGCTTGGATGCAGAGATACAGGGGTGCAGGGATGCAAGGATGCTGGGATGAAGGCTGCAGGGGTGAAGCAGCACACAAAGGGTGCAGGGAGGCAGGGATGCTTGGATGCAGGGATACAGGGGTGCAGGATACGGGGATGCAAGGGTGCATGGAGTGCAGGGATGCAGTAGCACACAAAGGGATGAGGGCCAGAGGGACAGGACACCCCCAGGCCCGAGGGACAGCAGGAGGGACCAGGAGGGACATCACATCAGGTACCACCCGGGAGGCAGGAGGCAGGGACGCCATAGAGACCAGTGATGGAGAAGAGGAAGGGGAAGGGGAAGGTGGGGCGATGTAGAAGCTAGGGGGACATGGAGAGAGATGGGGACAGACGGAGGGACAAGAGGACAGACAGGACAGAGTGTGAAGGTGGCACAGTTCTGGCGGGGGATGTGGGACCAGTAGGCTGAAGGGAGGGTGGAGGCGATGGGGGGCCACTGGAGAGACACCCCCTTCCCCAAGGAGAGGAAAAGAGGGCTGGATGGCAGCAGACTGTGCTGCAGACACCGGCAGAGAGAAGAAAAGAAGTTTGGGAGTTGCTGACTCAAGACTCATTGGGAGCACCCCAAGTTCATCCCCTCTGTCCCCAAGTCTCCTTTCTCTGATATGGGGTTTTTTGGCTTTTCCCAGCTCCAGGACATTTTGGGTCAAAGTGCTACTCAGGGCTCAGTAGTAGCTCAAAGTTCTCAGGGCTCTTAAAGAAGCTTCCAGAACACACTGGGACATCTCCTTAGACCCCGTGCTCTGTCTCCCAGTCTCCTGGACCTTCACATGGACCCGGACATGGCCTACCCCGCTACAGAGAACCCACCCATCTGTGCTCAGCCCCTGGGGTGATCTCTCACCTCTGCTAGATTCCCAGGATACCCCCGAAAATTGCTGCAAACCCAGGGCTCTCCTCTAGCAGGCCCCTCGGGTGCCTGGCACCTTTGCTTCACCCCGAGACCCTAAACCAGGCATCCTCCAACTATGGAGATGTTTATTGAGTCCTCAGGATGTTTTTGCTGCTGTTTTTTGTATGTTTGTTTGTTTCTGGATCGCACCCAGTGGAGCTCAAGGGTTCCTCCTGGCTCTGCACTCAAAAATCACTCCTGGCAGGCTTGGGGGACTGTATGGGATGCCAAAGATCGAACCCAGATCTGTTCCAGGTCGGCCTTGTTCAGGGCAAACACCCTGCCACTGTGCTATCGCTATTCAACTCTTGCACTGTGTTTTGTGCATTGTGCATAGGAATTTATTCATAGCTTTTTTTTAATCTATAGTCCAGCCCTCCAACGGTCTGAGGGACAGTGAGCTGGCACCCCCTGTTTAAATAGCTTGAGGACCTCCCCTCGACTGAGTCCAGGAGATTTTCGTCTGTGTAAAGACCCTCATTCTGGGGCAAGAGCAGTAATCCAGCATTTAGGAGGGCATTTGCCTCACACACAGCTAATCCGGATTTGATCCCCGGCATCCCATATGGTCCCCTGAGCCCTGCCGCGGGTGACCCCTGAGTGCGGAACCAGGAGTAAGCCCTGAGCAGCGCTGAGAGTGACCCAAAAGGCAACAAACCAAAAAAAAAAAAAGACCTTCATTCTGTGTACCTCGACTGGTAATGCAAATCGAGTTGTGTGTTCCTGTTTCAGAGGGTGAAAGCATTTTCGGAGGACATTCCCCCAAATCCCCACCATGTGCACTCCCTCCTAAAGTGGAGGGAACAAGGAGAAACAAAGAAGGATAAACAAGGGTATAGTGAGCTCTGTGAACAGTGCTCTTTGAGAGGAGCTGAAGTAGAGATGAGAGAAACAGAGAAACAGAGACAGAGAGAGATGGGAAAAGAAAGTTTGTTGTCTCAGGTGGGGTGTGAGCACTCAGGAGAGGGTAATGAGGGAAAATCAGGAATGAAGGGAGGAGCGTGTGTGCAAAGGTCTTGTAGCAGAAGGCACCGCATATGGTAGGTCCACCGAGGGGCCTGAGGCTGCCTGACCAGCAGGTCCTTTGGTGCCTGAGAAACAGGGGATCATCTGTCTGGGGTAAAGTCTGGATTCTGGGATTATAAGTAGGGTGCGCTTTCACTCTTCGGTGTCTCTCAGTTTCGAATGGAAATGATCAAATTATTTGCCTTGAAGGACCTTGTGGAAGATCGGGCCTTTGACCTGCAGGATGATCTGTGGCTCTGACCTACTAAACTGTGCGATGCCACATTTCCTCCTGGGCTCTGGACAACGACATAGTACAGACTTGTCTCCTGTAGAACATCGGTTTGGAGGGGGTAAGGGCACTGGATTTTTTTGGGGGGAGGGCACACCAGGCAGCGTTCAGGGATTCCTCCTGGCTCTACACTCAGAAATAGCTCCTGGCAGGCTCGGGTAACCAGATGGATGCTGGGATTCCAACCACCATCCTTCTGCATGCAAATGCCTTATCTCTATGCAATCTCTCCGACCCCTTGAGGTTTTTTTTTTTTTGTTGTTTTTTTTTTTTTTTTTTTGGTATTTTTGGGCCACACCCATTTGATGCTCAGGGGTTACTACTGGCTAGGCGCTCAGAAATTGCCTGTGGCTTGGGGGGATCATATGGAACACTGGAGGATCGAACCACGGTCCTTCCTTGGCTAGCGCTTGCAAGGCAGAACCTTACCTCTATCGCCACCTCGCCAACCCCTTAATGCATGAGTGAGTCTTACATTCACAGCTGTGGCAGCTGCAAATCTGAGGAGCATGAACTTCACGGGTTTTAGAATCCATGATGGTGGTAGGGGGCAGCAGGATCTTGAGAACAGTCTCTGTGGATACTAGGGGCACAACTGCCTTTTAGATTTGGAACATTCAAAAGTTGGAGCAGGGGGCTGGAGCAGTGACACAGCAGAAGGCGTTTGCCTTGCATACGGCTGACCCAGAACGAACCTTGATTCCATCCCCCTGCGTTCCATATGGTTCCTCAAGCCAGAAATGATTTCTGAGCTAATAGCCAGGAGTGTCACTGAGTGTGGTAAGCCCCCCAAAAAGTTGGCGCAGGAATAGTAGCACAACAGGGAGGGCATTTGCTTAACAAGCAGCTGACCCAGGTTCGATCCCTGGCATCCATATACTCCCCTGGAGTACTCCTAGGAGTAACCCTGGAGAGCTGCTGGGGTTACAAAACAAAAAAGTGGGAATGGAGGGCCCGGAGAGATAGCACAGCGGCGTTTGCCTTGCAAGCAGCCGATCCAGGACCAAAGGTGGTTGGTTCGAATCCCGGTGTCCCATCTGGTCCCCCGTGCCTGCCAGGAGCTATTTCTGAGCAGACAGCCAGGAGTATACCCTGAGCACCGCTGGGTGTGGCCCCCCCAAAAAAAAAATTGTGGGACTGGAGCTCAGTGGAGAGTGCTTGCCTTGTATCTGGACATGCAGATACAGAAAATATGTGCCTTGATTAATAGAAACTTGTAAAGATGTGTATATTGTTTCCATAACCTAGGAATAGTTACTTTTTTTTTATATATTTCTAAAAATTTTCTTGAGGTGTAGAGAGATAATACAATATGTAGGGTGCTTGCTTGTACATAGCCTACCTCGGTTTGGTCCCCGACACCCCATAATATTTCTGGAGATGCCAGAAGTGATCCTTGAGCAGAGCTAAGTAGGAGTAAGCCTTGAGTACTGCCGGATGTGACCCAAAATTAAAAAAATAAATTTTGGGGGCGTGACACACGCAGAGGTGCAAGTGAAGGAATACCCACTGAAAGATGATGCTTCGTTGCTGCTGGAAGGAGTTGAGCCTGGGATTGATCATGCCAAACCTTGCACCCAGTCCTTGGGCTGTGTCCCTGGCCTTGAGTATATTACCTCATGTGGCAAACTGCCGAATTGGTGTGGTAAGTGGGGGCTCGTGAGGTGAAAACATGGTCCTGGATTGTCTGCTGGGTTCTATTTTTTTTTTTTTTTTGGGCCATACCTGGTGACGCTCAGGGGTTACTCCTGGCTATTCACTCAGAAGTCGCTCCTGGCAGGCACGGGGGACCATATGGGGAACCGGGGGATAGAACCTCGGTCCGTCCTAGGTTAGCACAGGCAAGGCAGGCACCTTACCTCCAGCGCCACCGCCCAGCCCCATCTGCTGGGTTCTAGAAGTAACTCCAGGGGTTTCCATGAAAGCAAGTCAGTGGCTAGAGTTTGAGAAGGGGTGACTGATGCAAGCCAGGGCGCCAGTGATGTAACCCTAATTCAAGATCTCAAGGCTGAGAAAGGCAAGAAAACAATTTCCCCTACACTTCTTCAGGAGAAGGCAGCCGTGTCTCCACTACTTTGGACCTTTTTTTCGGGGAAGCCACACCTGGGGAAGCGATGTTTGGGGGATCATAGAGTATGCGGGAGATGGAACCCCAGTTGACCGCATGCAAAGTGAGTTCCCTCCAGGCTATATTAGCACTCTGGCCTCTTGTATTTTGAATTTTTGATGCCCAGAACTGTAAAACACTTTTGTTTGTTCGTTATGGGGCCACATCTGGAGGTGCTCAGGGTTACTCCTGGCTCTGTGTTCAGGAATTGCTCCTGGCAGGCTCAGGGGATCATGTGGGATGCTGGGGATAAAATCTGGATCTGTCTCAGGTTGGTTGTGTGCAAGGCAAATGCCCTACCTCTTTGATATTGCTCAGGCCCCAGCATTTTTGTTGTTGTTATAATTTTACTAATGACAGCACTATAACATACCACAGGAGACCTGGGGGCTCACGACACTGACACTTCTGTGTGCAGTCACAAGACCCCCCTCTCTCTCTTACACTCACTCATGCAAGATTTATGCATTCTGCTTCCTTTTCCCGCCTCTTGGTGAATTTGTTCCATCTCTGATCTGGACCCTTCCAGCTGGCCAGAGCAGGCGGCTCGTGAGAATCTACAACAGGGTCAGGAAGAGGACTCTCAGGGCTGGCAGCCAGGGTTGAGCCTGGGCCTCCATGACCCCCCTAAGTACCATGGGAAAGCACTGTCTCAGAAGTGTCCTCAAACACATCCAAAAAACAAAACAAAACAAGACGAGGAGCAGGGTCTCCCGAAGTCAGTCCCAGGAGACCTGAATCCCATAAACACATGCAGAGATGCTGGGGAGCCAGCCACCTGGCCTGGGCAGTTTGCTGTCAGGCTTTGGGGCCTATTCCAGGAGGGACAGAGGAGTTGCTGATTCATCCATCACCGGGGTCTGCACCGAGGTCGCTACGAGGAGATAACGGGCGCGAACGCACACCTGGGGGCCCAGACAGGAGTGATCTAAGAAGGGGCCCGGATAGAAGGGGTGCCAGCCTAAGTGGGCACCGGTGAAACCCAGGCAGGGGCGGGCGGGGCAGGTGGAAGGAGCAGATAGCCGCGGATGGGCGTGGCCAGACCAGAGGGGGCGTGGTTTATGGGGGCGTGGCCTCGCGCCCCAAGCAGGAGGCGTGGCTTCTCTGGGCGAGGGCGAAGGGTCTAGAAGAGGGGGCGGAGCCTAAGTTTGTCACTCGTTGCTTGGGAGCGGAACGAAAAGCGCGCCGGGGGGCGTGTTTCCGGCCGGGCAGGGCGCACTTCCGGCCAAGATGGCGGCGCCCAGTGGAGGCAGGTGCGGGCGCTTCTGGCTTCAGTAAGCGGCGGCCGCTCCGAGTCCCCGAGGAGGTGAGGCCCGGCCCGCTCCTGAATCCCCCGGTTTCGGGGGCTTGGGGGAGGCACCCCGCTTTTAAGAAGAACACTAGGGGAGGACATGTCGCCGGGGTCCGCGCGCGGGGTTGCTAAGAGACGGGCACGCCATCCTTGGCGGCCCGGGGCTGGGGGAGGGGCTTCTGCCGGTTGCTAGGCGGAGTGGGCGGGGCTTGTTACCAGTGAAACCGAGCGGGTGGGGCTTGTTACCAGGGAGACAGAGTAGGCGGGGCTTGTTGCCAGGGAGGAGGGCGGGGCCCGGAGGACTTTGGGGAAGGGGCGATCCGGGGCCGGTGGGCTGCAAGCAGCAAGCGCTGCGGGTGCCAAGGACTGACTGCTGGGTGGGGGGGTCATGGCGGGGCACCCCATTCTCCCCCGACGCCCTTTTCTCTACAGAACTCCAGGGTCAACGCGTCCGGACGTCGGGAGCTCCCTGGGCGCCGACGGACCACTCCCCTGTGCCCAGCGCCTGCCTCTCCCTTGCAGCAGCTGCCCATGGCGGACCAAGGGTCGCGGGGTGGCCGGCTCCCCCTGGCGCTGCCCCCAGCCCCGCAGGGTTCTTCGACTGCGGGGGGCGGTGGCTCAGCGGCGGGGGGCTCGGGCAACCCCCCGCCTCCCCGCAGCCTGCAGGGCCTGCTGCAGATGGCCATCACGGCGGGCTCCGAGGAGCCGGACCCCCCTCCGGAACCCATGAGCGAGGAGGTAAGGGGTGGGCGAGGGAGGGTCTTTGCAGAAGGTGGGTCCCTGGGGGTGGAGCCAGAAGATGGGGGTACCACCCCTGTTGGGAAGACAGAGGAGAGGGGCTGCGGGTACTCCAGGGGGGCGTTGTAGACCGAAGCCTAGAATCCCCAACTCAGCCCAGGCCAGCCTAGCTGGGCCCAGGAGGCAACATTTTGGGGCTTTGTGTCCAGAAGGGCAGAGCCGCCTTCTCCAGCCCTTGGGTGTGACCTTGGTGCCTGAAGATGAGGGAGCACAGCCCTAGGTAGGTAGGTGGATCTGGCAGCCCCTGAGGTTCTGGGCAGGATGCTGCCCTCCAGCTCCAGGTCTGGCCTAGTGCTGACCCTTCGACCTTGATGGAGTCACACCACCTTGCCCTGCCTCATTTTCCCCCTCTGTGACGGGAGGTTGTCAGCCTGCTCGGACAGCCATGCGCTACTTGCACAGGGTGTTTACTTAGAGGTTGCTGGTATCAGACCTGATGCTAATACACAAGCATCCCTGACATCATTTCGCCCCTTTTCCCAGGGGAGGATGAAGCAGGCTGGGAGGGGCTCGGCCTGGGGCACTTGCCTTGCCTGTGGGAGGGAGGCCCTGGCTTAGTGTCTGAGCACTGAAGAAGCTAGAGATGGAGCTGCTCGTCCTCACCCACAACCCCATGGAACTTCTTAGGAGGTCCAGAGCCCAGCTTGGACCCAACACTGGGGCAAAGCTCTGCGCTGATATTTTGTTTGCGCATGCCCTCTGGGGGTTCCCACGCTTCTCTGGCCTTTTTGGTTTCCCCATTCCCCACCCCCCCTCCCCTTGCTGGATTCCTGTCCTACCCAGGGATGGTTGGTCAGTGGGTAGAGATCAGAGTCCCAGAAGCTTCCCCAGGACTCTCCGGCTCCAGGTGCCCCTCAACCAGCTCTTTTCCTGGGCAGGTGCCCTCCATCAGCCTCTATGTCCCACTCTTCTCTTGCCACACTTGTTCCTCTGCCCCCCAGGATCTGAGTCTTCCTCCCCAGCCATGCCCTAGGAAGAGTGCAGGGGTTTTTGCCTCCAGCCTGACTTCACGTGAAATCGCAAGCCTGGATCACAGCCTGTACCCCCTCCCACCCACATCTACCTCCTTCTCTTGTGCCCATTTCACTAGTGGGGCTCTGGTGCCCCAGTCTCCTATCTACTCTGTATACCCTGCCTGGCCACACCAACACATTGCTGCTTGGTAGAGGTTTTTTTATCCTTTTCTTCATTTTGTTTTGGGGTCACATCTGATGGTGCTCAGGGGTTGGTTCCTTTTGGCTCTGCGCTCAGGAATCACTCAGCAAGTTCAGGAGACCCCATGGGATGCTAGGGATTGAACTCGGGTTAGCTAAGTGCAAGGCAAACTGTCTCCTTGCTGTACTATCACTCAAGACCCGTGGTTGAGTTTTTATTTAGGGGTCGGGGTTGGAGCCTTAGCTGTCTGGGTTCAGGGTGGTCCCGGGCTGTGCTGGGATGGAGTAGGGTTGGCTGTTCATGAGCAGCGCCTCATCCCTGTCCTGGCCCTTTGGTCCTTTGCCTTGTCCTGCTCCCCAACAAGATGCTAGCACCACTGGTAGGGCTTCTTTGGCCTCTGACTGTGTAGACAAACAGACAGCCACGGACCAATGTGATGTGGGTTGAGTGATGTGACCCCCCCACCCCTTCTCTCTCCAGCGGCGCCAGTGGCTGCAGGAAGCCATGTCTGCGGCCTGCCGAGGCCAGCAGGAGGAGGTGGAACAGATGAAGAAGTGCCTTGGGGTGCTGGCGCAGCCCACGCCCTCTGCGGCCAGTGAGGCTGAGCTGGCCTCTGATCAGCAGGAGCGCGAGGGGGCCCTGGAGCTGCTGGCCGACCTGTGTGAGAACATGGACAACGCTGCAGGTGCCCAAGGGGTGCTTTCTGCCCCCAGCCCGCCCTCCACCGCCCCTTCTCAGAGGGACCATGCTCCAGCAGTTCCCTGTCCAGGCCTGGGGACACCATCTGACCTGATGGGCGGGTACTTTCTTTCCGTCTTCATGGTTACTCCCCAGAGCAAGAATGAGCGAGGGGCCTGGGCAGGGAAGGTGTGGGCCATGAGTAGGGGGGAACCCCAAGAAGGCCTGAGTGCAGGTCCCAGTAAGGCAGGACCAGAACACATCCGGGTAGGTGGTGAGGCCATTCTCTGTGGGGGGTTGGTCATATGTGGGTTGGATCTGTTTAGGATGGTGCTGCAATGACGGGGACACACACTGGGGTCATTTTCCTTGGGATCCCCAAGATGGGCAGTGCCAGCCCTGAGCACTGGTACCATCAAGCCTGGGGCCATGTAGGCGTGGGTGCGGGCGGGCAGGTCCCCTCAGTGCCTGGTAGCTGCCCACTTTGTGTCAGGCCCTTGTGTGCCCTCGCTGGGCCCTGCCAACCGTGCCCTCTTGCCCGCAGACTTCTGCCAGCTGTCAGGCATGCACCTGCTGGTGGGCCGCTACCTGGAGGCAGGCGCGGCCGGACTGCGCTGGCGGGCGGCGCAGCTCATCGGGACTTGCAGCCAGAACGTGGCGGCCATCCAGGAGCAGGTGCTGGGCCTCGGTGCGCTTCGAAAGCTGCTGCGGCTGCTGGACCGTGATGCCTGCGACTCGGTGCGCGTGAAGGCTCTGTTCGCCATCTCCTGTGAGTACTGTGTGTGGGGGAAACAGGGCTGGGGTTTGGGGAAGCTTGAAGGTCCTGCCTGCTGTCATGCAAACACTGGTGAGGGCACTCCTGTGAGCACTGTGGGGCACTGGGCGGAGCTCAGGGCTTGCGAAGGCCCTGCTCGCTATCCTGGGAACACTGTCACAGGGGCCACAGAGCTGGTACTTGCTTGCCTTCAGAGAGTAGACAGGACGGGGTCCGAGTGACAGGTTGGGATGGCCACACCTGAGTGGGTGGAGGACAGGCCTGTGGGGGCTGGGCTGCAAGAGGCAGGTGTAGGCTGTGGCCGGCGAAGGGCCCTCCAGACAGATGTGCCTGTGGCTTCTTCACGCAGAGCACTGCACGGCCTGGTAGGGTGGCAAGTGTGACCCTGACCCCGTGTCCCCCCTCCAGGCCTGGTGCGGGAGCAAGAGGCGGGCCTGCTGCAGTTCCTGCGCCTGGACGGCTTCTCCGTGCTCATGCGGGCCATGCAGCAGCAGGTGCAGAAGCTCAAGGTCAAGTCTGCCTTCCTGCTGCAGAACCTGCTGGTGGGCCACCCGGAGCACAAAGGTGGGCCAGGCAGAGGCGGGCAGGGTCCCGGGCAGGAGGTGCGGAGCGTGGGCCCCTCCTCATGCCGAGCCCTCCCTGCAGGGACCCTGTGCGCCATGGGGATGGTCCAGCAGCTGGTGGCCCTGGTGCGGACAGAGCACAGCCCTTTCCACGAGTATGTGCTCGGAGCCCTGTGCAGGTGCGCTGGGACCGGGCGGAGCGGAATGTCTTGCAATCTGGGCCTGGGGTGGTGGTGTATGGGGGCAGCACTCTTCCGGCTGGGCCTAGCTGTGGCAGCGGCCCTTAAGCTCTGCTTGTCCCTGCAGCCTGGTGACAGACTTCCCGCAGGGCGTGCGAGAGTGCCGCGAGCCTGAGCTGGGCCTAGAGGAGCTACTGCGACACCGCTGCCAGCTCCTGCAGCAGCGAGAGGAGTACCAGGTGTGTGGGGGGTTCAGGTGGGCCAAGACACGAGGTAGGTGGGTGGTGCAACAAGGTGGGCGGAGGCATGGTGCATAGGGGCGGGTGCTTCGGATCTGTCTCATTCATCCTCTACATGTGCATAGCAGAACCTTGTCTTCATTTTATTTTTATTTGATTTTTGGACCACACCCAGCGGTGCTCAGGGGTTAGTCCTGGCTGTGCGCTCAGAAGTCGCTTTTGACAGGGTCAGGATCATATGGGATGTCAGGAATGGAACCTGGGTCCATGCCAGGATAGCTGCGTGCAAGGCAAACGCCTTACCGCTGTGCTATCACTTCAACTCCAATCTTGTCTTTATTATTACTTGTTTGTTTGTCTGGGTTTTGGGCCACAATCGGCAGTATTCAGGGCTTACTCCTGTCTCTGCACTCAGATATCGCTCCCAGAGACGATACAGGATGTTGGGAATCAAACCCATGTCAGCCACAAGGCAAGCACCCTCCCTGCTGTGCTATGGCTCCGGTGTCCAGAATCTGTCTTTAATACTGACCTGGCTTTACTGTCAAGCCAACAATAGACCAGAGGTGCCAGTGGCCACGTAACAGGGCCGTATGGGGGACTGTCCCAGCCACCTCCTGATACTGTTTATCCACTGGGGTGTCTGTGCTGTCCTCTGCTGTCCCGCCAGCTGGACCCAGGGAGTCTTGAAACGCTTATGCAGCGGGTGATCCCTGTTTTTATCGAAGGGTTTGCATCCTGCTCAAATATTTATTATTAGGTCAATAACTAGTGAGAGGCAAATAGCAGCCCGTGCAATGCTGAAGTTGACAATATGTGATTAAGCACTTAAGCAGTGATACACGATACCAACCCATAGTTATTTAAATAACAACTCATTAGGCATTTAATTATATAGCTCGATCACAAATAAGGGACGATTAAATGCGCCATTTGTTAGGAAGTTATTTAAATGGCCAGGTGATTTGGGGAGCCGATTAGAAGCCGCTTATTCCCTCCTGGAAGTGACGCCCATATTGGTGCCTTGGCACAGCCATGGGCATGTTCCAGCTGGGATGGCTGCTCTTTATTTGGCTCCAGAGGTGCTGGGGGCGAGAAATGGGGGTGCCTGGGGGACATGGCGTGCATCTCCAGAGATACCCCCTCTGACTCAGGGCTACACGGAGGTAATTGTGTATTTGTTGGGCTGTCTGAGGGTGTTTGTCACTGTCCATCACTTGTCTGAAGGCACCCTTGGGGTGAGGGAGGCCTCCTGTTAACAAAGCTCAGAGCTGGCACCGTTTTCCTTTCAAAAACCTGTTATGGGGTGGGGCTGTGCCTTTTCTCAGCCCCACCCAGTCTCTGGCTTATTTCTTTCAGGTGTTGGGTCATGCCCAGCCTTGCTCTGGGGTTACTCCTGGTTCTGTGTTGGAGGGGCCAGGGGAAGACCATGTGGTCCTGAAGGTAAAAGCAGGACCTCCTACGTTTAGAGCCTGCATTCTGTGCTTTGGCTTTCTCCCCGGCCAGGATGGGGTGTTGTCGGTTTTTCCTGCTATAGCTGACCCATAGGACCATGACCTGCTACTCATGTGTTATGTGTAGCCAGCAGGTCGCCGTGGGAAGGTCCCTGTTCAACCTGTCACTGTTGGGCCTGGTGGGGTGACAGGCTCATCCTAATGCATTGGTGGTTTTCCGAGGACTATTTTTTTTTTTTTTTGGTTACACCCTGCACTGTTCAGGTTACTCCTGGCTCTGCACTTGGGCCATTCCTGCCAGGGTCGGTGGACCATATGGGATGCTGGGAATGGAATCTGGGTCGGTCGTGTGCAAATGCGATCGTGTGCAAATGCCCTCCCTGCTGTGCTATCACACCAGCCCCTCTAGGATATTTTTGCACAGATGAGCAACTGTGTGTAGAGCCCTCTTTCTCTGTTTAGTGCAGAATCACCCTCTCTGGGCCAGTGCCCATTCCTTGCCAGGCTCCCTCAGACATCTCCAGAGCGCTGTGTGGTCCTCTTGGGCATCCCAGTTTCATGGCAGGGTCACCTCTCTCCCATAAGGGCTCCTCCTGATGGACAGGGCCCTCTCCCCATGGCCAGCTCACTGAGTAATCATTCGAGCATGTGAGTTTTTTTGTTGTTGTTTTGGGGCCATACCCTGTAATGCGCAGGGATTATTTCTGATGGTCTAGGGGACCCTGTGAGATGTTGGGGAATGAACTTGGATCAGCTTTGTGCAAGGCTAACACCCTCCCCACTATGCTATCTCTTTCCCCAACTTCCTGATTCTGCTTCCGTTCTTTTTCCTTTTGTGTGCAAAGTTGACCATCTTATTCCTTTCTCGTGAGCTACTCATTCTTACTCTTTGCCCATTTCTCTACTGGGTAGTCATGTTGCCATTAAAATTTGGGGGGCTGTAACTTAGTGGTGATGGGAGCTATTCCAGTTTCAGTGCTCTCTGTCAATCCTGGAGGTGCTTGGGTGACAGTGTGATGCTGGGAGCTATACCAGGAACTTCTGCATGCTCAGCCTGCACCCCAGCTCTTAGAGCCATTTCCTGGACAGACATTCAGTGGAGTTTGTCCACCTGAGGGGGACATACCTGGCCATGCTTAGAGAGAATTCCTGGCAGGTTGTGAGACAGTGGGGTCAGTGCTTGGGATGAAAGCCAGGTTATCTGCTTGTTAAAGCATACGTACAGAGTTTTGGTTCATCTCTTGGCCCGTCCTCCTAATACTTTTTCAGGGTGAAGGGGTCCCTCCTAGCTGCATGACTCAGTGCTAGGCCCAGGTTATGGTGATGTCAGGAACTACCAAGGTCACCCCTGTAATACTTGGGCACCCCTCTGGCAGGGCTTTGGGTCTATTGGGCACATACAAAAATATGCCTGAACCCGTGTACCATCTCTCTCGCCTTTTGACTTTCTTTTTTTTTTTCTTTTTGGTTTTTGGGCCACACCCGGTGAACCTCAGGGGTTACTCCTGGCTATTCGCTCAGAAGTTGCTCCTGGCAGGCATGGGGGACCATATGGGGAACCGGGGGATCGAACCTCGGTCCGTCCTAGGTTAGCGCAGGCAAGGCAGGCACCTTACCTCTTGCGCCACTGCCCGGCCCCTTGACTTTATTTTTTACATAGTTTATTGGTCTCCCAAACAGTGCTTGGGGAACCCAGGAGCAACTTCTGACTATACTTGGCTGTGTGGTGTTTGGATGTATTGTGGTGCCAGGGAGCTCGACATGACCACGCCTGAAGTTCAAATCATTGAGCCCTCACCCCGGCCCCTGCAATAGACCTTTTCGTTCCTCTTTTTTAATTTTGGGTCATACGCGGTGGGTGGTGCTCAGGGTCGACTCCTGAGAGCGTGTGAGGTGGCATCTGTGGTGCTGGGTATGGAGCCTGCATCAGTTGCGTGCAAGGCTAACGCTCTACTCACTATAACGTCTCTCTAGCCTTTATTTCTCATTTTCATTCTTAATATGTTAGCCAGGCCGGTTGTCAGTTTTGCAGTCCAGTTTTTTTTTTGTTTGTTTGTTTTGTTTTTGGGTCACACCCGGCAGCAGTCAGGGGCTACTCCTGGCTCTATGCTCAGAAATCGCCCCTCACAGGCACAGGGGGCCATATGGGTGCTGGGACTCGAACCACCGACCTTTTGCATACAAGGCAAATGCTTTATATCTATCTCTCCGGCCCCTGCAGTCCAGTTTTGTAGCGGCACTCTGTGGCTTCTGGGGTCTGTTCTCACAGAAGGGGTTCTAGGCAGAGGCAGGTTGTACGGCAATAGGTTGTTTGGTGTCAGGCCCGAGAGGTTCTGACCCAGCACAGGTGAGGAGAGGCCGTGAGTCATGGAGTGAAGCAGCCGAGTGGCATAGGCAGGGGCAGGGGCAGGGCGGGAAAGGCCCGGGGCTGGCCCGATGCTCAGGCTCGCACCCCACCTTCCTCAGGAGGAGCTGGAGTTCTGCGAGAAGCTGCTGCAGACCTGTTTCTCCAGCCCCACGGATGACAGCATGGACCGGTGAGACCGGA
This sequence comes from Crocidura indochinensis, assembly GCA_004027635.1. Classification (NCBI taxonomy): domain Eukaryota; kingdom Metazoa; phylum Chordata; class Mammalia; order Eulipotyphla; family Soricidae; genus Crocidura; species Crocidura indochinensis. The sequence goes on from PVKC010031326.1 coordinate 14,175, forward strand.
GGCGCGTCTGTCCATCCGTCCGCTTCGTGGGAAACCCAGGCGACAGCCGCCCTCCCCACCCACAGCGCCCTATCGCTCTCCTGGGGAGAGCCGGGCCTGTGGGCGTGGGGTGCCGGGCACCGCGCTCAGCCCTCGCTCCTCGCTCCAGAGGCTCCTGCGCCCCTTCCATTGCCCAGTTCAGCCTTTCCCTGCCCCTCTCCCACCTTCCAGGGCCTCCCCACCGGGCGCTGGGCGAGAGGGGGACCTGGGCAAGACCTTAGGGACCCGGGGCCCACGGGGTGGGTGGTGGTGGGGTACAATAAAGTGTTCGATCCGCACAGAGCCTTCGTGCCCTTGGTCATCTCCCTCCCCTGGTGAGGTGATTTTGGGGGACACGGTCTCGC
>PVKC010031327.1:0-14562 GCA_004027635.1 Crocidura indochinensis
AAAAAAAAAAAAAAATGAAAGAAGTAGAATGTAACTATCACCAATAATTCCTGAATTCACAATATTCTTTTTCATCAAAAATCATTTATTTACCTAATAAACATTATAAGTTTATACTTATAGAAAATTTTATTCATTAAATATATCCTTTAAGTAACATATTTTGTTAATGAGTTTTGGTTAAGTAAATCTCTTTCACTAACCAAGCTCAACAAATTTAGAAAACTACGATGGAAAGGAAATATCTTTTAATATATATATCTTCCTTCAAACTTGTAACTTTCAAGGGTTTTATGATGTTTTTTCTCACGTAATAAATTCTTATAGAATGAGGATAAAAAAAAGAATCTATTCCAGTCATGGATTTATTGATTTTTTGAATCCAATATTCTTTTAGATCTACTTTCTAAAAGTAATATTCTATATTGAATGATATCCACTCACATATTTTGAAGGAATTCCAGCATTTGAACCATAGTCTTCATGTAGTGCTTTATAAAGTAAATTGTGCTAGATCTTTAGTAAATATTGATTTGTTTGAATCTTAAAAAAATTAACATTAACATATTATAATACCTATTTTTCTGCTTGTTTTTCTTTGAGCATTTGAAGTGCCTATAATTGTCATTTTTCAAAGCATTTGCATCAACATATATTAGTAACTACTTGCATAAAGGCACGTGCTTTTCAGAATGCTGAGCCTACATATTTATGAGCATGCATCTTCCGTTGCTTTTTTCATATTTGAGCAGTGCATGCTTATTTTTCTTTTCCCAAGTTCCGAGCTCTTCATTTCAGTTTCTTTAAATGGACAGTAATAAAAACAGGGAAATGATGTGTACAAATGTAACACTGTGTCCTATGTACAATTCTGAATGTTTTCTCAGTCTTTTATTTTTAACTTTCATATTTCATTGGCAACTTCTGGCTGTCTATGGGAAGAGTGACAGCTAATGATGGATGTATACAGTTAAAAACACATTACTCCTCCTCATCTCTTCATTTTGACAGATTGTAAATGTAGGCTGTAACACTTGAAGAACATAGTTATTCCCTACTGTGTCTAATGGCTATCCTGACGATCAACCTAGGCCATGAGGTAATTCTACTATGAGTCCTAGTTCTAAATTTTGGAAAAAAGTATTGTTATATGGAAAACATAAAACTAGAAATATAGATGAATAACTTAATCTTTTCTGATTTGGGGTATTTCATAGATAATATGTCCACGATTGAAAATAAGTAATACAACCATGCTCCTTTGGGTTTTTAGCCTCCCATTTGGAAAGCCTCAAAGTGCTTTTCCAACATTATATCCATTAGCTGCTGAGTGGTCTTTGCAGTGCGGCTGCATCATCAAGTAGAACTGAGTGCAATTGATTAAGAAGAAGCACAAAGAATTGGCCTTTCACATCCCTTACTCTCTTTATGCGCCTGGGCTTAAAGGAAGTAGAGCAGCCTTGTTATGCTTTCCTTTATGCAGTACCATAAAAGCAGCATTCACTTTAAAATTTACATTTGAAAAAATCTGCATATATTGTACAAACAGTCCTAAATTTTCTTCTCCCTGTTTTTTTTCTATTCTGCTTTACTGTATCCCCTGTGCCAAGGTGCCAAATAATCACCTATCCTTCGTTTTCTGTTGCTTTGGCCTGTCCATTTTTAAGTTTTCAGCTGGCGTGGTGAAGAAATCCATGTGTATTTGTTCTGCTTTCCAGGAGTCTTTTTGATCGAGATTAGAGGAATCTCAAAGTGTATTTTAAGTGAAGGGATAATCGAATCACATTTTTAATTTTTATAATTTGGTATATTAATTTAACACATAGGACACACACGTGTATTCAATGTACAGCATTATTGATCTTTAAGCTGATTGTATGATTATAAAATGCCAGTGATAAACACATTAAAATATGAGACTGATTTTTTTGCATTTTGGTTTAATATGATATTATGATTTTGTATGCTTAAAGTCCCTCATTTTCTTGGCAAAGTCTAGACATAGTGCATTTAACATGCTTTTCACTTGAACTCTTTCATCTACATTTGCTTTCAAATGAGTTATAAAAGATAATTAGTTGGTTATTCAGTGATAAAGCTACTCTTGTCTGTTTTATCTAGCTAATAATTAATATCTCATAAGAACATTTGAAACTGAAGAAGTACAAGTATTTGTTGCCTGAATTCTTTCTTCCCATAATTTCTTCCAAAAGTGAATCCTTTTGAAATAATATTGTTAAGGGTAAATGATACATTAGGTTTATAGAAATCTTCCTTAAAATGTGCCTCCCCACCCCACCCTAACCCTGAATTTATACTGAATTGAGAAGTGCTGGTTTACCAATCACTGAGGTGGCTCTTGTGCTCTCTTCTCCCCTCTAACTATTTTTTGAATTGTTAAATGGCCCATTCACCGGGCAGCAGAGCACCTGCACTCAAGCATTCAATGTGACACACTGCTGGTTTGAATCCTATTTTTGCTGATGCCATATAGCTGTGAGTGGAACTCTTCCCTTTCTTACAAAATTTTATAATGCCTTTGAGTCTGTTATACTCGACATTCCACCTGCACAGTTTTATTAAAAAAAAACAATGATTGAAATTGCAAAAGTAGTACAGTTCTACATTGTTCTTCATTTTAGATAATAATGTCCCCCCTGCTCCTTCAAAGACAGTAATTGGCTGATTGGTTCTGAAGGTCAATATTCTCATTAGCTTTAGGTGCTATATTGAGTCTGAAATGCAATCTCTGTATTTGCACCATGGAGCTCTTAAAATATTTACAAATAGCTATCAATCAGTCCCTATGTTTTATATCCTAGTTGTACTCGATGATCTAAGAACCCAAACTCTTTTCTCTTTAAGTGAAGCATTATTATTTAAGTTGGACTACTATCAGATTAAGTCAAAGTGATTTGCTGAGAGCCTCTGAATTAAATTGATGGTTCACTGTGGACATTGAACTGTGCTTTCCCCAGTGACTGGCTGTCCATTTGCAGCAGAGGCCTTAGTATATTAAGAGCATAAAAATTCACAAGAAAGAGTAGCTTATAGGTGACATAAATAAATATGTGTTCTTTATGTATATGTACGTATAATTTTAGACAACATGATTTATACTACTGTAATAATAGGATTTCATGCATACAGTGTTTTAACTCTCTGTCCTCCACCGAAGTATCTTCTGCCTTGTAAAGAAACAAGACCAGAAAACAAATGTGATATCTTTTACCTTTGAGGTCTCTATGGCTAGACTGTCCCATATTATTTTATATGTAACAGAACCAAATGTAGATAGTACTAAAAGTGCAAAAATAAAAGGAAAAACTAAAACTAAAGAAAAATTATATAGTATGTGTATGGAACATTTACAAATAAGTAAATGTGCTGGGTACCGTCACTACCTACTGGCATAAATGCAGAGGAATATTATTGTTAGACAAAGACATTTCAGGTCAAGTAGCATTTTTTCTCACAACATGTAATTTTGAAAATATTGACAGGTTAGTGCTGAGGAGAAACTGATCTAACAACTGAGAAGTTAACATAGGCAGTGATTTTAGCCATAGTTTGGATCAACTAACGGTGAAGCCTTCCAAAAATTATTCATCCATCTGTGTTCCTGTTTGTTTAACTAAAAAAAAAAATGACCTGATAGGTTTTCAAAAAGACACAAATGATACAATAGCATAGATTCTGGCATAGAGTTAAGTATTGAATATTTTCCTCACACAACAGGCTTAATAGAGGTATAAACATTTAAGTGTTTCCTCTTTTTAGTTAATGTAATAATAATACTGAAGAAAACAGAAACAATTTTCAGAGAGAATCGATAGTTTTATAGTAAAAAACTTACTATGGCACATATACTGATTTGTAATGAGGCACAAAAGAAACCAATGTAAACATATGATCATGCTGTGTTATTTCAAGGACAATTATTAGTTTGTATAAGATAGACCACGTGCTATTCTTAATTTAAGAAAGGAAATATATGGCTCAGTCAATGTGATGTCAGAGATTATTCAGAGATTAGCAGTACCCAGCTGTCTCTTGGCCACATGTAGAAATGTTTGGAGGACCATGTGGTGCCAGAGATTAAACCAGGATTGACTGTAAGCAAAATATATGCCTTAATTTCTGTGCTCTTTCTTTGACTCCCAGGAAGGAAATCTTATGGAGTCAATGTGTGCAAATAGAGGTCTGATCTACAGAGGAAATTGAGTGCTAGTAAATTCCATCCGCTCTTATCTGATAATCAAATCTTTGCCTTTTACTCCCCTTAGTTTGGATGAGCACTACGTGCACATATTGATAAAGGATTTTCTCAGCCCATCTCTTCTCTACTGTTTATAACTAAACAAAGCACCCTTTCCTTATCCAAAATGCTGACAGCTTGAGTACATATTTTGATCTAAGTGAAGTGGGTGAGTCCTCTTTTAAAACAGATAATACTAGTTAAGGCTTTGGTTTATATATAACCTTGGTGGAGGAGTATCAAAACATATCTGCCAGTGCTCATGAATTACTTTTGATTCTGTGCCACAAAATCTCTCCTAGTGGAACTTCAGAGACTAGAGTAGGACTAGAGTAGCCTACTAGAGTAGGCTGGGTTGACCAAATGCAAGGCAAGTGCCTTATCTCCTGTAATACTACTCTGATCCTTAAAAACAAAATTTTTAACTATTGATAATACTGCTTTTTGACTGTTTGTTGGAAAATTCTCTTCAGGACTAATTATTTCCCTTCAGATATAATTAAAGTGATTCAGGGTTAATGCTACTTTTTAAGATATTTTTTGCTTATTATTAAACCATGTTTCTAACCACCAAATAGTTTGAAATAATTATTCTTTTGTTTATATTGGCACATACTTATAGATGGACAGGGGCTATTCACATACCATTTGCTGCTGGGGATTGAAGCTAGTCCTCCTGCATTCTCTCATTCTTGTTGAACTATCTGTCCCCCACCTTAGCAAATATATTGTGGCAGTAGCTTATTTTCTCAATCAAAATCAGTGCACACTTATTAATATTTAGTTAAATAATTTCTCTAATTTAAAATTAAATGGCTTAATTGCAAAAGACATAAATGAGTAAGTCATATGCCTAAGAATTGACCAATAGGGCCAACAGAATTGTTGGCCCAAGTTTTAGACTTTCCAAGTCAGAAGAAACTGAAAAAGAATTACTTAACTTAGGGATTTTACTTACATAATTTAGCATGCATGTAAATTGAATAGTTAAGTAAAAGTCAAAATGATATAAAATGATTTTTTGGTAACAGTCACAGAAAGAGAAGGATTCTTACTGAGAGAATATACACTCCTTTTCTTGTTAACTATGTGCACATATTTTATGCTTCTATATCCAAAGTAAAAAATGGAGACTTAATTTTGACATAAGAAAAAATTGTTTGACATGAAATCAAATGCATTTGTTGGAATCCTTATGTCTAGTAACCTTAAATAGGAATAGTAAAGAATTGTTTTTGGAGCGTTATGACTACACACTGAAGCAATTAATAAACACAATAAATCAGAGATACTTACTAACACACAGTTGTTAAATTACTTCACTTACATGCTACAGTAAGTACAGTACTTCGCTATGATTATTTGGAGTTGAGACATATTAATTTCATTTATTGTAAAATGTTTTCAGGAAGTTCAGGATTGTATGTGGTCATTGGTCACAATGAAAGAATATTTGTTAGGGTAAGTCACAAAACTATTATTGGTGGAAGACTTAAAGAAGGATAGCCTACATAAGGAATGGATTGTATCTAAAGGAGAACAGAAGGGCATCCAGAAAGATAATCTTATAAGTCCAATATTTTGCTGTAATTCAAACAGAATCAATAAAGACATGCTGGGTCTGTATCGATTGATCTCATTTATTTAATTTAGTTTTTAGGTTTAGTTTTTGGACCACTCCTAGTGATGCTTAGGGCTTACTCCTGACTGAAGAATAACTTGTGGTAAGGATTGGGAACCATATGGGGTGTCAGGCATTGAATCTGGGTCAACCACGTGCAAGGTAAACACTGCCAGCTGTACTATTGCTTTAGCCCAGTATTGTTCTCATTTAGACTCTCCCTTGCTTCTCCTTGCCAAATTGATATTTCTCTCCATCATAGAAAGCTTTTCTCAAGAGAGTTCCGGTTTCAGCCTAAGTGACTTTGGGGATGTCTACAAGCTCTGGTTGAATTTCCTCTCCAGGCACTATAACTGTTTTTGTTTCTCTTGAGTCACAAAACAGTATCTTGGACACAGAGGAATCATCTATATTTATAGCCACCATGGAACCTGTAAAACAGCCTGAGGCTTAAAAAAAACAAGCTAAGAGGCAGTTGTGGAGGTGTGTGGACATTCTTAGAATAAGATCACCCCGTAATATTGCTAATTGCTTTCCACTGGTCACTAGCTCACTAAAAGACTACCATAAGGCAACTCAATGGGAGTTTTTTTCATTTCTCTGAACAATATTGCAAGCAATTGAACTCTACATTAAGACTTAACTTTCCACTGATACCTTTTGATTTATGCAGTGCTTTTGTTGTTTTTATTTTCCCCTAATATTTTTACTAGCAATTTCCTAAAATAGTTTTTATACAAATGTATTCATTCAAAAACATTTCATTAAGTATATTTTATGTGCCAGATTCTGGATGAGGGGCTGAAGAATAGTAGATAGTAAAACCCTTAGAACTCAGCCATTATTTTTGTTTCAAAGAGATCATTATTCAGAATAAACATAGACTACTATAATAAATCTAGGTAAACAGTAAGGTTTTTATTATATTTTAATTTCTGGCTTAGTATGTTTGTGCAGTGGTCTCTTTCCCCATCATTGAAAAGGAAAAAATTTAAGAAAAGTGTACAGTATTCCTCTACCTCTTAATAAATAGATGTTATATTTAGTCAGTCAATACTATCTTTCAAAATAAGTGAGACGTGCTTTTTTTTTAATGAGGTATGTTTTATATCTAAGAGAGGAGACGCAGTGTTCCATTTTACTAATGAAATGATTTGTCTTAATAAACAAATTATCTATTTAGTATGTCTTACTTTCAATATTTAATGTTACTTACAAGTCAGTGTGTTAGATAGACTCTGGCATGCCAGGTCTGTAAACATAGATGTGAGAGAATTCTGATAAACTCCACCTTTCATTAGTTGAAATAGTTGGAAGGCTCTGGCACTCTTTATTTTCTAAGAAATGAATTGGAGACAATAGTTTCCAGTTCAAGGGGTGACACTTTAAACAATGAACTATGTTTACACCTCTATTAATTTTGATTGAAAATTCTTTTGTATATTATAAATTAAACATATTTAAATGTCTCAATACAAGGGAAAAAGTCAACTTTGGGGGCCTGGAGATAGCGCAGAGCTTAATTATGTTTATGGCATGTCCACATATCTGAGTATGGCTTAGTGTGACTTAGAAACACAGAGAATTGCTGAGGTGTGTTGAGTATTCCCTACACTGAAAGGTACAAGTCACAAAAAATTTTTTGATTCTTTCACTGAACTTACAGTCCATTAGATCAAGAGTTACTGGTGAGGCTCCCGTATATCCTGAGTACTGCCTGGGTAAATTCAATTTTCAAAAGATTAACAATGGGAGTGTTCCTACTTAGGTGGATGACCTAATAATGTTTTTCTGGTCTCAACAACTTTATGTGTGTTTGAATCTAGCTCTTAGTTCTTAAAGCTATATCAAAACAAAAAGATATTCCTAAGGAATATACCACTTATAATTCTCAATAACATAAAAATTTATCTCAAACACCTATAAAATTCATCTCAACACATAAGTTAGTTTCTGGTAGCCTAAACATTTTTTTACTGATAACATTTCTTCAATGCTGGCCAGTGATCTGATAAAATAATTCACATGCATTACTTATAAAAACCTTTATGATAGGAAAAAATCAGAAGGTGGACAAAAAAAATTCCCCTAACAAGCAAAGAAAAGTCAGACAAGTAAGGATAAACACATTGAAAGCATAATGTTGCCATGTAAATTATTCTGTAAAATATAGTATATTACTATGTAAAATTTAGTTATTTTTAGGACCACATATTACTCTAGAGTTTGTAAAGGGCCAGAAATAAAGTACAGGGGATAAGGCAATAGTCTTGCACACAGCCTGGGTTCACCCCTCGTGCTGCATAACACACACCCCAAACACTGCCCAATATAATCCCTGAGCACAGTCGGGTATGTCCATACCCCAATTTCAAAAGTGTTTGTCAAGTTTCTCATAGTTGTTTACTTAAGCAAAACTAAATATTTTTTCATAATTTTGAGCCCCAATTGTATTTGATTCAGAATGACACAAAATTATAATGTAGTACCTGATTAAGCTTTTATAGCATACTTTTGCAAATTAAAATTTTATTATAAAGTAATCATTTAAAAGCCTGAATATTTTAGTTGTTGATATTAATAAACATAATTAGTATTTGTACACCCTATTGTGTATAAATTTTTGTAGTTCTCTTAGAATAAGAGATTATGTCTATTATTAGAGAAGAATATAACGATTGTCATATATATGCTTTTAAAAGTTAGTAAATGTTCCAAAAACTTAAATGGGCCTGTTATTCTGGCAGGCCAGAGGGCAAAGGGTGGTGGTATAGGATGCATGCTGTGAACATTGATGTTGGTAGTGGCCCTAATTTGCTGTCACTGTGTGCTTGAAATTCAACCATGAAGGATATTGTAGATCACAATGGTTTCAATAAAATAAAAAAGTAAGTGTTTAATGAGCAATTTTAGATTTTTAACAAAACTGATCAGGAAATATAGAGATTTCTTGTATACCCCTTGACCCCATACTTGCACAAGCCTATCTTTTAAACCCTATTAACAGCCTATACCAAGATTGGTACATATTACAGTTGGTGAACCTGCATTAACATACCATTTCATTCAGTCTTCATAGCTTGTATTGTGATTAACTTCTCCATGCCTGCCTTTTCTTTCTGTCGTACTAACCCATGGTAGTCAGGTGACATTTTTACTGTCGCCACTGTTTTACCTTTTCTTTTTGAATATTGTTTAGAAATATATAGTGTGTATTTTCAGATTGCTTTTGTTCATTTAGTAATGCAATGCACGAAAATATAGGAATTAAAGTTTTTTTTTTCTTTTTGAATCTCATTTCTCTTTAGTGTTTGTTGTTTTTGTTTGTTTGTTTTTGGGCCACACCCGGCAGTGCTCAGGGGTTACTCCTGGCTCCATGCTCAGAAATTGCTCCTGTCGGCACGGGGGACCATATGGGGCACCGGGATTCGAACCGATAACCTTTTGCATGAAAGGCAAACGCCCTACCTCCATGCTATCTCCCGGGCCCCACATTTCTCTTTAGTGTTAAATAATATATCACTGTTTGGCTATGTCAATGTTTGTTAACTTTCATTTCTAGTTCAAATTGCTTTAGTACATTTTGCTATTTAGGACATTTCCAAGAAATGTAGATACATTAATTCCAGTGATTCATCAAACTCAATGTAGCCATTTTCTATCAAAACAATTTCATCTATGTGATATTAGGCTGATTTTACATTTAAAGAGAATAGTTAGAAAAGTATCACATAATTCCTAATTTATATTAATTTATTTAAGTATTCTCAACCTCACTGCAATATAAAAAGCATGTTCTGAAAGCTATCTGGATGTGATCCTCAAATTCGGCAATTCTGACTGTTATCTATTGTTGAGCAATGATTTAAATATACAAGCTAAAATGTATTAATTATATTATTACTGATTCATGATAGAAAGGCGCCTTCTGTTACTTGTTTATATGACGTTACTTTTACTAATGCTGCCTAGAGAAAGGATGTTTTGTGATTGCCACTGCTACAGTCAATTATACAAATTAACCAAAAGTGTACATAAAACAGCTGGATCAAAAAACATCTATGATTTCAGAATAGGAGGATATCCACAATAATGCACAAATTGAATGGTTGTGTGTTGAATGTTGGAAATATAACACTCAGTATATAGAACACCTAACGGATGATCAGTATTTGGAAAACATTTAGACATCATTCGTATGCGCGCTAACTGCTTTTTGCTTTGTAGTTATAGTAACACGTGGAATCTGACTTTATTATAGAGTTGAGGGTCTGATCCTAGAAGGAATATTGGATTGGATTAATGTTAACGAGATAGGTATTCTAGTAACAAGTCTTTTTAATAAGCTCTTAAATAAATGTCAAGTGACTAGTTCGTCAAGCCTTAATTTTTTCAACTTTCATATGGGAATAGCATTGCTCATTTTGATTTACACAGAATAGTGTAAGATTAATTGGTCTTATGATTATAAATAAAAATACATGACTTCTATATATCAGGAACATATACATGTCTGTATTATAGATTGAGAAATACTTTGGAGAATTAGGAGATTTTGAAAACTTTTTTAATACTTTGGAGAATTAAGATTTTAAAAATATAGCACAACATTTTATGTTTATATTGTTCCAATCAATTCTTACATCAATATATCAAAGTGATCAAACTTATCTAAGTGGTTGACATTTATATAAGTTCTGTCAGTAATTGCAGTTTATTCATAAAATGTTAGCAATTTTACTTAAAAGTTACAGTTGGAATGTACTTTAGTCCTACTACCTCTGAGAACCATCAAAATAATATATTAGTTTCTATTTTTTTTTGGTTAGACATCTCGAATACAAAAAAATAGCCAAGTCTATCTTTTCAACAGGCTTACCAATCTTTGACTTGAACATATATCTTTCTTGTATAAGACATTTTAGTTTTGAGTATATTGAATTGAAGAACAATTTTTTTTCAAGATGGAATTTAAATACAGTATTTGGAAAAATGTTTATCCTAGTCATAAATTATTTAACCTTCCTTTTTATATTTCTCTAAGAGAGAGCCTGTCTTTTCCATTCCTCCCCTTCCAAGTGAGTTTCTTCACCTACATGATCATTTTGTCTCTTAATATCACTTATTATACCACAAGGAATAAAAAATATTAAAAATAATCATTTTCAAGGTACATCCAAGTTTTTATAGCAATATTTTGTGTTCACAGTGCAGGATAAATCTGACTTGATTTTTTTTTTGTCTTCATATGGCATCTGAAACAGTTGTTCTCATTCACACATTTATGTTTCACCATATGTACACTCATGTGCAACACTGTTGTTTTAAAATATTTTATTGGTTTTCTTTTTTATATCTCAACTTTTGATGGGTGCTCTTGTAGAACTTGCATCAAAACATGTAAATGTGAATGATTCATTCATTTCAAACATATGTAGCTATTTTGGGGAGATTTTACCATATATGGAGCACAGAACTCTAAACAGGGATTATACTTTGTTTTTCTCTTCTATTCACAGCTGGATACGGGAAATGACTAATATTGAAAACCTGTGACTTTTCTGTTTTATGTTAATGACTTGTTTATATAGGCTCAATTGTCCTGAGGTTTTGGTAGTTGTGAAGGTGGACAATGTTGCTATGGATTTCACTAAAGAAAATCTCTTAGTGTGATATGCATTAGTATAAAATTGGGTGTCCCTTTTGAGTTCTAATTTATTCCTGGGAATGCCATTGTTCAAGACAAATTTGCAAGACAGAAACTTCCCAAACCTTTTCCATTGCTTTCACATTCCCATTTTTAGCACTGTCACAGTTCTTTGCCAGAAATTTTCAGGAGATAATCTCCGGTCTGTCCTAAAGTTCAAGAAGAAAACAAAAATCATAATCTCCTTCAAAGTTATGAAACTGTGGAAATCCTTTACATTGCATTACAGTACATGTAGATTTCCTTGTGTTTTTTGACAGGATTACTTACACACTTGTGGTGTCTTCATTGAAGAAGTATGAATGTATCTTTAGCTATTATTTGAACTAATAAATACAGAATGTAATGACCTACCACATTTATAAGATTGCTTCTGTCAGTGGATAATTTATAAGAGAAGGTTTGAATTTTTTTTTAATTGTCAAAAACCTACAGAGTAGCTTTCTATCTTTTGTAATGTTTCAGATTTCATAATAATAATTGTGATGTCTACATCTTGTCTTTAACCAGGAAAATCAATGAAATATTTAATGTAGATAACACCCATTGTTAGATAAAGCCCTTAAAAATGTAGAACCTAGGAAATTGTTTACCTGTGATGAAGAATAAACTCATGATTAGAAGAATTATGCAGTTTTTCTTGTACAAATAATGCTTAAGGCAGCTGTTCAGTCTCACAGTGATGTGGAAAGCATATTTTATGCAGCTTAAAAACTATTTCTGTATTAGATATTTAAATGCATGAGGATACATTCTAATTGCTTTTTGTTTAAAACAGAAACATAGAGGAAACATTAACCCCAGTTTGTACAAAATGTCTGCTTCAACTGAATTCATGATAGTTCAAAACTGAAATCATTCCAATTTTGTAAAACTGCTGCTACTGGTTTTGTCAATAAAGTTTAAGCAGATGGCTTATATGTATATGTGTGAATTTTTTATGTCAAAAATCAAATATAGTTTTGCAGCATCAACATGCAAATTTTATGGGCCGAATGATATTGCTTATTTTAGCATATACAAAACTCACTAGCTCCAAAAAGCACACAAACTGCAGACATATATTAGAACTATGTGCATTACACTTATGAACCATATAGCTTATTTTGGTTTTAGGGTGACATTGCATTTAAAAGTGGACATGTATACAAATCAGCTCAAATGCTGTCTTAAGTGTTGAAGTTAAAATAATATTACTGGAAAAGTGTGGATAAAATATACTGGAAAAGAATGGATAAAATATGCTGGAAAGTATGGATAAAATATAATGATAAATAATATCTGAAGAGCATTTGAGAAGGCAAAAGGTGGACAGTACTTTTGTACATTTGTATAAAATATAGGTAAATGTTAGTCTGTGAAGTTCCTACCCAGGATTTTTTCCTCTCTGATATTTTTTGAGTCAGAATCAGGAAATTATTATAGGAAATAAAGCTTCTGCAATTCAATTCCTCCATAGTAGTAAAACATAGTTGAAAATTCTAAAAAAACCCAAAGAGTTAGTAAAGTTATAAATATTTCAGGAAAGTCAACTTTTACCATGTTTGCCTACTGTGTTTACTGAGATAATTCTACCTGTTAAAATAAACAAACCCAAATCTTATTGAGTTAGCACAAGAAAAAATTGTTTATGCCTATACAGCTTTCTTTCTGAGCATCTCAGGAATTGAACACTATCTCAGGCATTGTAGAAATTTTGAAGAAAAATTTGGCTATGCAAATTGAATGCGAAGAAGAGGTATGAGAATTAATTTTACTCTTAAGGAGTCAGGCAAGAGGTTTCTCTTTCCAGATTTGTCCAAATTCCATTATACAAAGCTACTCGCAGAGCTCCATATATAATTAAGAAGCCTACAAGATAGTTAAATATACATGGAAGATAGCTGAAATGAGTGTAGTGTCAGCCTTGCATATGAAGGCCCCAGATTCTATCTCTGGAACTGTCTGAGCTCTGCAGACATGTTTTAGGTGATCCTAAATACTGCTGAGGGGATCACTCCCCAAAGAAAAAGAGAGGCCACAGAGATAGAAGAGTAGGAGGGTATTTGTCTTGTAAGTAGCAAACCTGGGTTCAACCTCCTGAAGTCCTAAAAAGAGTGATTCCTGAGTGTAGAGCCAAGAGTAAGCATTGATGGTGTGACCTAAAATTAAATAAAATAAAATGGAAGAAAGAAAAAGAAAGAAAAAAAGTGAGAATGGAGGAAAATGAGGAAAAAAAGAGAAAAGGAAGGAAAGAAGAAAGGAAAAGGCTGGGAACTGAAGTTTATGTTTATTGTAAGTGATTCAGTTTGTCTGAGATTTTCTAAACAGTATATACTTACATTTTTTTTTCTTTAAAATGATCATTTTAGAGGCCGGGCGGTGGCGCTGGAGGTAAGGTGCCTGCCTTGCCTGTGCTAGACTAGGAAGGACCGCGGTTCGATCCCTCGGTTTCCCATATGGTCCCCCAAGCCAGGAGCGACTTCTGAGCACATAGCCAGGAGTAAACCCCTGAGCGTCACTGGGTGTAGCCCCAAAAAACTAAAAATATGATCATTTTATAATTATTAGAATTGAGTAGTTATTTAAGCAAAATTTCCTAGATTTCAAGTTAATTTGGATCTTAAGATTTTATTCCATGGTAACACTGGAAGATTATGGTAGAATGGTATCACTCATCTTTGGGTTTCAAGGAGAAGGAAAGACATTCCTGCAACAATAATAATTTTCAGACACAAAAGAGAAAGGAGCTGGAAGTTCCAGCTCACCCCAGGAATCTCACCACAAATAGTGGTGAGATTAGTTAGAGAAATAACTGCATTTTGAACTGTCCTAAAAAAGAGAACCTATGAGGGAAATGGAGAGCCTGTCCAGAGTACAGGCGGGGGGTGGTTGGGGAGGAGGGAGATTTGGGACAATGGTGATGGGAACGTTGCACTGGTGATGGGCGGTGTTCTATACATGACTGAAACCCAAACACAACTATGTATGTAATCA